>JACXGK010001594.1:0-66753 GCA_016801125.1 Novumbra hubbsi | reverse complement strand
CCGGTTCACATAATAGCTAGTGGTTCAGTGTGGACCGGTTCACATAATAGCTAGTGGTTCAGTGAGGACCGGTTCACATAATAGCTAGTGGTTCAGTGTGGACCGGTTCACATAATAGCTAGTGGTTCAGTGTGGACCGGTTCACATAATAGCTAGTGGTTCAGTGTGGACCGGTTCACATAATAGCTAGTGGTTCAGTGTGAACCGGTTCACATAATAGCTAGTGGTTCAGTGTGGACCGGTTCACATAATAGCTAGTGGTTCAGTGTGGACCGGTTCACATAATAGCTAGTGGTTCAGTGTGGACCGGTTCACATAATAGCTAGAGGTTCAGTGTGGACCGGTTCACATAATAGCTAGCCTCACCCACAACCAAAGCTAACCCAGCCACGCTGACTACAGAAAGGACAGGTATTCCAGATACCCCTGTGTCTGTGCAGCTCTCTAGAATTTGATTTAATACAATCAGATTACATTTTCCCTGTCATCCATACTATTTAAACATTGTTAACCCTTTATATATGTCTATAATTAATTAGTCTTTTTCAAATGAATTCATCTTTTATGTGTGTGACGTTCACCGAGAATGTTTTCTTCTTTCTACCTCTGCTTTTGCTATTAATTGTGTTTCCTTTATCCCTCTAATTGCCCTTTTGCTTTGACGATCCAAATGAAATGTTTCCCATGTGGCCAAAAATGCCCTTGAAATGGGAAGTGAAAGCAGTCACACACTGGTGTTTTACCCCACCATCACACCCTTACGTGAGGACACCCACTGCTCCCGGGCCAGTTCGGAAAAAGTAACACATCCGTGGAACTCCGGTGTATGCATGTGTGTGTGTGTGGTGTTGTTGGGTGTGTGTGAGCGGCAACACCACAGGTGCTGGTTCCTTCACACAGTCAGAAAGCATCATTCTTCCAACCTACTGAAGGGAAGTGCAGATGGTGACAGGCCCGGCATATATTAGAGTGAGCACGTGGGCATTTCTGCATTACATACAAGGAGCTTTGGACAGAGTTTGGTTCCCTAACAGGTGAGGTTACAATAGATGATGGCCATCTTTGCAAGCTAAATATTGTGTGTGTGTGTGTGTGTGTAAAGTCCGCATTTCTTCTTACAAGCCGAAACAAATGGATGAACATTCTCCTCTTTCCTTCTGACCTATCTGTTTTTCCCAGGTGCTGACTGAGCTTCATACATGTCATAGAGTGGGGAAGGGAAAAATGGAAAGCAAAATAATGTTTCGTTTCAGACCACAAACTGTATTTATCAGATGTAAAACCCAAGGTCAATATCATTTAACAAGAGTTTGCTCATCTTTCCACAGTGTATACTGATGTTGTCTTAGTGAGATGCCATTGATCCATGTCTCAAATTAGATTTTCCTGGGGGGTCATTTCTGTCTTTATTATTATAACAGACATCTAAAATATTCTAGCTGTAAAATGCTGGACGAACTTTAATGCGGTTGCACGTCCAACCACATTAAATGTTACCTTTGCACGTCCAAAACAAAATCTGAATCAGAACAATAAACAAGGTACGGAGGAGGGATGGAGGAAGGGAGGAATGGAGGGAGGAATGGAGGAAGTGATGGAAGGAGGGATGGAGGAAGGGAAGGAAGGAGGAAGGGAAGGAAGGAGGAAGGGGAGGAAGGAGGGAGGCCAGAATGGATCATTGTATTTTTAAAGTAAACGAATGCTCAAGACCTCGGAGTGTATTTGTCAGATCATTTTTTGTAAATTAATCTGGTTGAATGCGATTCATCAATTTGTTACATTTTCAATCTCATCTCTCCAGAGTGTGTAATGATCTCATCAATGTGAGACATTATCAACCCATGACTAACATATTTGTCATCGCAGCCCAGACGATAATTAATTCCCTCTCTCAGTCAGACTTTCAGGTCCAGGAGAAGCAGAACCACTAAAACCAGCAGGAAAATGACTAAATAATGACATGCTACCATAGTGTGACTACAGATAAACCAAGAATCGGTCTTTAACTCTGTTATTACTGAAGCTGAATTCTGTGTCAATACGCAGTGTGAATGCAGACACACTTACAGACATGTGAACACAGACACAGAAACACACATCTGATTAGGGAAATGAAATTGGGGCACAAAGGACAAAAAAAGAAAAGAGAGATGAGAATTAAAACAGAGATAAAAAATACTAGAGAAACGAGAAGATACATGAGAAGAAAAAGAGATCAGCTATGAAGGGAAAGAGTGTGAATGAATTAGAATGTTGACTAAAATACACACAAATACACACAAACACACACACACACAAATTAAGGAACACACAATTGCAGGCAAAGATGTATAAGCAACATGAAACAGTTTGAATTCCCTTTGAAGAAACGACGCAATGTGTACCTGAGTGGAATAAACTATCAGCATGATATGGCTTTCCTGATAACACACACACACACAGATACACACACACGCTAACAGTCAAACCCACATTTTCACAGAGGCACGCAAACAGAAACCCACAAAATACAAATAGGAACCCACGAGAACACAAGTATGAATGACTGAAACAGAAGCGGGTCTGATCTCTTAAAGCAGAATGACTTATTTTGTCATAAGCAACATACCCTGGCACCTGGACCATACAAGAAGAACCAACACACACACACACACGCATGACATCCTAGCGGTGCTGAGGGCTCGGTATCGGTGAACACTGTGACTCCCTGCTGATGCCTCCACAACATGTACAGATGATTCCCCGGTTTTAGTAATCCATGAAAGAGGCTGACTTCATAATAGAGGTGAAGTCACCTCATCACCTCAAAAAGGAAAAATGAAAGGGGGACAAAGACAAAGGAAATTTGAAATTTGAAACAACGGTGACCTACACACACACACACACACTGATAACACCAGCATTACGTCAGTATCGGTAAAGGGCAATGCACCCCCCCCCCCTCTCTCTCTTAATAAAATGACGAGTGAGAGCACTGAATGGCTGACAACCCACTGAGTCAACCACACAGCCAGGTTAGGTTCTCTCCTAAGAGTTACTACTGCTATTTACTGTCAGGTCAGCTGGGCTACAAAGGAAGAGAGACTGAGGGGGGAGGGAGAGAGAAAGAGAGAGAAAGAGAGTTGATTGTTCCAGTAGAATAAAGGGGGACTGTGAGGGAGACGGCTCCTGGCACCTCCAACAGGCCTGGCATCCGAGTTCACAGCCATAGAGACTGCCAATGTGTGTACTGCATGTGTCTGTGCTTTTGTGTGTGTGTGTGTGTGCTTGTGTGTGTGTGAGTGAGTGAAAGAGAGAGATTTTATTGCCCCACTTCACAATTCACATTGAATCTAAAGTTTGACCACAACAAGAAAGATCTGTTTTTATTTTGAGAAGCAGAGAGAAAAGCCCTGCTGCTTGCCATAGCAACCCATTGCATTTCTCCATAGCGATGACCCATGTTCCAAACAAATTGGGGTGGAAGGAGGAGCAAGGATCCAGTGGGAAGCCTGTTAACAACACTGTGTGTCAGTGTGTGAAACAGACAGAATGTTTCTCTAAGATGTCTCATTCTATACTTTATAATATATAGTATCTGTGTAGTAAGAAATAGAATGTCTCTGACCTACAGTATTGACTGTATATATTATCTGGTTTATAATATCTCGTATCACTACACTGATAGATACTAGATATTCTAAGCCAGTATATAATATCTAGTTTATAATATCTAGTATCTATGAGTGTAGTGAGATACAGTATTTCCATATCATTACTAATTCATCAGGAACACAACATTGACTACTGCTCTACAGTGTACTGCTGCATGTGCAGCTCTAAAACATACACTATCACAAATCCCTATCGAAGTTTGTACTCAAAGAAATTAATAATCATTAAAAATATATTTTCCCTAACCACAAATTGTAAAAACCTAAATCTGACCCTAACTCCTAAACCTAAACCTAACCTTAAGCCCTGCGTGAAAAAAATCTATTAAATACAACAGGAGAACAACCACTCCCTTTCTGCTTAACCCTGTCTCCTATTCCCTGTCTCCTCTTCCCTGTCTCCTATTCCCTGTCTCCTCTTCCCTGTCTCCTCTTCCCTGTCTCCTCTTCCCTGTGTCCTCTAACCATTTTATTTCCAACCTCTATTCCTCCCTCTCTGTCTCATGTCTCTGTGTGTGTTTGCGTGTGTGTCTGTGTGTTTGCGTGTGTGTGTGTTTGTGTGTGTAAGGGGCTAGTAAGAGGGGCGCTGGCTGTTGCCTGGTAACCAGTCTAATTGAAGGGCCTCTAGAGAATTAATATCAGAGTACCAAGGATGGAGCCCTCTGTTCTGTTCCAGACACTGCATTGAATCCTATCACTCTCACCTCCCTCTTTTCGCTCTGTTTATGGTACCTCTCATTCCCTTTTTTGTATTGCAGTCAGTCATCATTATTACTCTTGAAAGACCTCTGCTTAGATTTCTGTTCTTTATACCTACATCTCTATATGCAGGTGTAAATCACACAATTCTGCGAGTTGCATATGTAC
The DNA here is from genome assembly GCA_016801125.1 of Novumbra hubbsi. Taxonomy (NCBI): domain Eukaryota; kingdom Metazoa; phylum Chordata; class Actinopteri; order Esociformes; family Umbridae; genus Novumbra; species Novumbra hubbsi. The sequence continues at coordinate 62,233 of JACXGK010001594.1, read as the reverse complement.
TCTTATCTCACTTTACATTTCACTCTGCCTAGCCTGTTTTATCTTATCTTCTTTCACCTGCTTTTTATTCGCCATATTCTCCAGAATCAATGAACAGTTGGCACATCTTCTCCAGAATAAATGAACAGTTGGCACATCTTCTCCAGAATAAATGAACAGTTGGCACATCTTCTCCAGAATAAATGAACAGTTGGCACATCTTCTCCAGAATAAATGAACAGTTGGCACATGTTCTCCAGAATAAATGACAGTTATCACATCTTCTCCAGAACAAATTACAGTCAACAACTATGATTGTAAGTCAGTACATTTGTTATGAATAGACATAATAAGCAGTCAGGGCTAAAAAGGGAGACAAGTGCTTCTTTATTTTCTTTTCTGTATTTCTCCTCAGTTCCCTTAATTTCTCCATCTTTCATCTCCAAATAGACATGACATAGTTATGGAGGAAATCTTTATCCCATTATAGGCCCAGGCATGTACAGACTCAGACACCAATGGCTGTGATGTCAGCCACATGGGGGATTAATAACGCCTGACAGGAAAAAACGCCACGTTAGAAGCCGTGTGCCGGTTCATTACTCCGAGTATAACACGCCCATAATCACTAATCTAGAATGATCTGACCCTTCCCCAATCTTTATCCCAAACATTTGGTGGTAGCACATTGAACTGGACTGTGGATCAGCTTTTAGCTCAGTGTGTAATATCATGTAAGTATCAGTAGAGCAGATCAGAGCAGCTGTGGCCGTCCCTTCAGAGAACTCCCAGGACTCGCAGGACACACAGGTCATCTAGACCTCCTTCTTCTCTTATCCTCCTCTCCTCTAGCCTCCCTACCAGTACCACTACTCCTTGTTAACTCCAATACCCTTACTCCCCCTTTTCCCCCAGATTTAGCCTGTTTCTCCCCTTCCTCCTCCTTACTCCTCATATTTTAACTCCCTCCACACTTTCTGATTCACCTCCTTATCCTCCCCAATACCCCTGTTTTCACTCCTCCCCTATACTCCTGTTTTAGTTCCTTCTCCCCTCTACCCCTCCTGTTTTCCTTCCTTCACTTTACTCTTCCTATTTAACATTCAAACTCCACTCCTCGTGTTTCATCTCCCTTTCACCAGTCTCCTCTGGTTTCACCTACTTCTCCCCTCACTCCTGTTTAACCTTGTGCCCCCTTCAGCTCCACCTGTTTCACCCCTTTTATCTCCTAGACTCCCTGTCTCACCTCCTTCTACATTGCTCCATCCGTGCTCATTTCTCTGTCACCGCCATTGGGTGTTTTTTGTTTCCATTTACAACATGTTCTGTCTCTCATCTTCTCCACTGCATTGCAGACCGCTTGTCTTCCTTCTCTGTGCCTGCAAATCTCTGTCATGCTCTGCAATCTCCAATCATTTCTCTTATTCTTCATTAAGTGGGACACTTATGTCGCAGTTTGGAGATGGCATTTCCAAAGCACCCACGCACTTTCTCACCGCACACATGCACACCCAATCTTACATCACACACATAAACAAGCAAACACTTTCACACATACTGACTATTTAATGGTCCCTGTTCCATAGAGCACAATTACAAATATTACATTCCAAGCATAAAGTACAAACTCAGTAAAACTGCGAAATAACATGTTGCATAACACTCTCACAGATAGATACACTAGATAGAGACAGAGCGAGAGAGAGGAAGAGAGATAGATGTAGATAAAGACAAACATGTTGCCCCTCCCCAGACATCTATTGATCAGGGGTGTGGGGACATTTTTCTCTGTAGCCAAGTCTGCGCTTAGCAACCGCACAACTTATCCGATTCCCAGACACATACCATAATCCTAACATCAAACCACAGTAGGGTGGGACTGAAAGACATGACACACAAACCCCTGCAACAACCACTAATAACAGTCAGTCAGCATTACATGATGGAAACACCTTATGACACAGAAAACCTACTGCAGTTCAATGTCCCCCGGAGGTGCAGGCTAAACCCCAGAGCATCTAAGCCCTGTCCTGCCTGCTTCACCACAGCTAACACGGCTAACTCCGGGCCTCCAATAGTAACAGCCCCATAGCTGTACAACAACCCGGTGTCCTGTCTTACCTGGTGAGAACAGTTTTCCTGGTGAACCATCCTTCACAGCATCCTAGACAGGAGCAGGCTGGCTGCGCCTCGGGAGTGACAACGGGAATGGGATTGGGAGAGGATTCCCAAAGCTGCTGCAGGGATGTGGCTGGTGCAGGGGGAAGAGTGGGGACAGCCCAGCCTCACTCCAGAGAGGGACTGTAACGTTCTTGACACACTAGTCTTCCTACGGATCAGGCTGCTCCTCGCCTCCGCAGTTCTCTCTGTCTCTCTCTCTGCCACTATGTCTGTCGCTCTTTGAAAAGGGTTGGCTCTGAACCCTCCTCTCAGAAAAAGTGGGAGGGGAGTGAAAAACCGGACGAGAAAGGGAGGAGTGAAAGGGAGAGTGAATTCGTGGCAGTCCCTCTCCCTGCTGGAACGGGGAAGGGGCAGAGGGACTCGTCCCAGGCCGTTGGCCAATGAGGGGGTAGAACAGTCAGGGGGCAGGATGAAGGATCGCAGGGGGGAGGCGGCAGAGCCAGAGCACCGAGGACCAACATCCCAGACAGCGAAAGAAAAATGGGGAATGGGGAACGGTAAGTAAGGGGAAGAGATAGAGGTGAAAGGGGAGGAAGAGGAAGTGACCCTCATACCAAAAACTTAATCGCGATCTCCTCTAACGGAGGGGATTTGTTGCAAAACGATGAGAACTACCGCCACAATAAACAGCCCATCTGAGGTTTTTCACAGGGTGTTTACTACACTACGCTGCATAATCCACTTGTTATGCTAATTCATGGTATCTATGAACGTATTTGGAAGATTTACATTTTCCAAAACGCACCCTGAAGACTTTCTCTTCAGGGTGCCTTTTTCATGTTTTGACTGATACCAAGCAGTATGAAATTGTAATAATTCACTTTCCACTTCTAGATGGTATTTTCGTAGCTTTGGTGTATATGACTACGAGAATGTGTTTGTGTGCGATTAGCACTTTTCCTTTCCATCCCTCTCCCAGTCCCCTGTGGAACAGGATTATAATCTTTTTGGAACAGATGGCCTCTATGTAATCCGGCAGCAGGAAAGGCCACCCTGTCCTGGATTAACTCTGCTCTTTGTGTCTCTCCTTCTATTCCTCTATCTCTGTCCCTGACTGTTTAGATCTCGGAACAAGCTGAAGCAAAAAATGTGACAACCCTCTCAATAAATAACTTGGTAGTTTGTAAATGAATTAGATCGCTTAGCTACTATGTGGACAGAATATCTATCTCCATCCACAAAGCCAGACTCTCCATCACTACTGGAATACGACACAAACGTAGTACCAACACAAAGGGAATACCATATCACACAGTAACTATAATGCATGAATGCCTGAGCCATGTTTTGATGAGATGATGCGTCAGACACTTCCTGCTGACCTTCAGCTTGCTGTCAAGGTTTACGGAATGTGTCAAGCACAATGTTGACACACCGAATAAATCCAAACACACACACTACTGGAAGCAGATTACTCACCAGCCCATCCTAAACGTGAGGCATTATAATGCACAATGTCAGTATTTTAGACATCATTGTTTGATTTAGCCTGTGGTGTTTTCTAATAATTAATGTTTTTTGGCTGTTGCTGTGGACATTGTGTTACGCTGTTGGTTTGATCACATTAGTTGCAGGTAGATATGGTTGTCCTTCCTGCTTAGTACCCAGCCTCAAAGGTAGGGCTCTTAAAAATGGGGGTGGTACCAAATACTGCTAGGACATTGCTATTAATTATGCATATTGTGGTTTGCTTACAACCAGGAAATGTATATGGGCCATTTCTACCAGTGACATACATGCTTATATTTGCGGTGTGTAAGGACATTCAACATGTTGATGACACATATGATATGTTAATATCATATTAATGGACACATATACTGTAGATAAATAGAGCATCAGTGTGTACATTGGTGAGTGTGTGTGTGCGCTTCTTATCCTCTCCTCTAACTCAGAAACATCCAGCATCAAAACAGAACCACTACATATAGAGCTGTAGGAACGCCAGAGAACTAGAAAAAACACAAATGACACAATCGGATTTGGCCCCTTTTTACGCTCCCTGTGGGAAACCCTTTTTGCTTCCTTTACCCTTTAATAGTTCAAAAATAGTCCAACCAGGACGAAAAAACGATTCTACCTGGAACCAAAAAGTGCTCTCCAAAAGAGACAACTTGATACTTAACTGTGGTCCAAATGAGAGGACAGTAACAGTTGCCTGCAGCAGAATCTCAGTCGGACATTAACGGTTCTGGTTGTGTTAAGCATTTAGGAGAACACTGATAATAACTAGGTTGTCACTCTACCAATATAACGACATGGACACTGGCGGAGGGAATATTTAGTTAATGTACTGAAGTCTCCAGTCTCCCTGCTCATCTCCCTGTTCTTCTTCCAGCTCCCTCCCTCTCTCCCTCCATCCTCTACTGTTGTTCCCCCATTGTTCCTCACAGCTGGATGACAGGACCACAACTGCTAGCAGGGGACACTCTACATGGACCGATGACAGAAGACTGTTGATAAGATGGTAAAAACAGAAGGCATTCCTTCCTCATAAGCCGTGGCTGGTCCCTTCAGGTGTTGGTAGTGGCCTGCATTTGTTGTGTCCACGTGTCCTGCTTAGACACAATCATGATTTAAAGGGTTCTAGGCAGTCAAGAAACCTGTGGTGAGGTTACGCTAGAGCCTACGTCAGCCTCAGCCGTCTGGATCCCAGCCGTCTGGATCCCGGTCTGTCAGAATGGCTTTGCGGTGAACAGGATGTACAGTCATGGGGTGGGCGTGTCAGAGGCTACAGTGCATCTGCTCTGTGAGATCAGCGTGGTGCTAACAGATGAAGGTCTCTCCATGACCTGGCTACCAGCCTCATTCCCATGCTGTCACAAACAGCGAGAGGAAGACAAACAGAGAAAGAGGACAGGCGGACTCAGGGAGAGACAAATAGAAAAACATTGATGTATAGCGGAATGTTTGTACAGTATTTAGTATGTGCATTTCTTTAGAAGAAAGCCAACAAAGCCCCTTTCACTTGAAATACATAATTATTAATTGTGAGCAGAATTTAACAATGGACACCGTCTCTTTAAAGAGTTGCCCTGAGTTAGGAATTAACCCTGGCAGAGATACAGTCTATGGTCTGACACGGTGTGTGTGTCTGTTCAGTCTTTTATTTTTAGCCTGGTATAAACAGACCCATTTGTGAGGGCCTGCCCAGTGCTTGGTCCTCAGCCCACCTCAGCTCAGACACATAGGCACACACACAAGCACACAGCAGGCTCTGTAATCTAACACAGACAGAAAACGTCAATTCACCAGCGCCGCAGCGCCCCACCCAAGGCTGCCTGAAGACACAGAGGGAGAGAGAGAGAGGGGGAAAGAGAGAGAGAGGGAAAGAGAGAGAGAGAGAGAGAGAGAGAGGGAAAAAGAGGGAGAGAGGGAAAGAGAGAGAGGGAAAGAGAGAGAGAGGGAGAGAGGGAAAGAGAGAGAGGGAGAGAGAGGGAAAAAGAGGGAGAGAGGGAAAGAGAGAGAGAGGGAAAGAGAGAGAGAGAGGGAGAGAGGGAAAAAGAGGGAGAGAGAGAGAGAGAGAGGGAAAAATAGGGAGAGAGATGAGGAAAGAGGGAGATAGGGGGGAAAAGAGGGAGAGAGGCAATAGAACAAATGCACACTGACAGCAAGGTGATGGATGGCCGTTTCAACTCCCTCTCTAAGCTAAGACCATGTTGCCAGGCTCTCCCTCCAGTTGGCTTGCATTCACCATGCTATAAAGCCGTAGTGCCTTGCTCTATCCCTCTCATAGTTGTTATGCTAATCCTTGGTCCATCCCTCTTTGCGAGAAAGTATCTCTTATTCTTTCTTGCGATGTTCTTCTGTTTTTTCTCTCTCTCCCTTGCATCTGCAGTGACTGTGCAGAAACTGTGAGTAACAGCGTTATAACTCAGCTCTTAACCGCAACATAAATCCCAATTTCCCTTGTACCAGGCTCTGCCACACTTAGCCCATCCGCCCTTTCAACGACCAGCCCACATTGTCTTAGAGGGGGAGGGGGGTGGGGTAGGCTGAGAAAATGCTCTCCTGCTGCATTTTGGTTGTTTAGGGAACAGTGGGCATTAATGTACTATGACAGCTTCAGTAAAAAAAAAACGATTAGCAAGAAACAGGAGGACTGGGCGAAGGAGAGAGGAAATAGGAAGAGCACCAGTAGGCTCACATCCGGCTGAATAAAGACGAGGGCATGCCCTGGGTGAAGGTATGGGCAGGGATTAGGAACTATTCACCATAGAAGAGTTTCATTAGGATTTCCAAGACTTTTCACAAGATTTGCATAGGCAACAAAAACACCTGCAAATGCAAACATGTGAATCCTAGGTAACCCAGGTAACGTGGCCAACCAGAGGTAACATCTGTGATCAATGAAGTGTGAAAACATGGCATTGCCCGCTGGGTATTGTAGTCACCTAACTTAGGAAATCTACTGTATGATAAAAAGTTAAAGGATTTATTCATGCCGACGACAGACATTTACAGGGGACATTTGCCAGAGATGCTGACATCTGCCATAAATTAAAGTCGCTAAACAGGTTAGCTAGCGAACGCCTCTTCAGACACAAATGCCATGCTTAGCTTTTCATAAAGTAGTAATAAGCTTTTAGCTAGTTTTTGTAACATACTGATGGACCATATATCAAATATTATGTGTGCTGCACTGGTTAGTAGCATCCCTCGTGGTATTATATAATTTGTCTGGCTGGCCTAGCTTAGCTTAGTTATCTTTGCTAGTTTAGCTGATGTTAGCTAGCTATATTGTGAAATTAGGCAGCGGCAGCGTCTTTATAAAAACACATGTGAGCTGGCTAGTTACTACCTTAGTAAACGTAGACAACTAGCTACCTAGCATACAAATTTCCTCTTTAAAATGTGCTGGCTGGAATATGTACTCATTATGTTTGCTGGCTGATGCTAGTTAGCTCATTGGTGCAGATGAAAATGTTTGATCATGGCAAAAAGCAATTGGTGGTCCTAGTCCACTGTGGTAGATAGCTGCTTGCATACAGAAACCAATGGTTGAAGTAAGTTATATAAAGCCATTATCATCCAGTGGATGGATGACAATAACATTAACATAAATTTGGGTTGACTTATATGCAAGCATCTTACTCCAAGTGCTTAAATGTTATGCTTGTCTTACTGCGGGGAAATGAGGATTCACAATCTTACACATCTATACCAGATCGAGAAGGTCAATATGTTGTGTTGCGTCTTGTGCCTATCGCAAAACTGTCTGTAAAATACGTTCCTGCTATAATAAATATGTTATCACATTTATCAAGAGTGTGGACCTTTGCAATGAAGAATGCAGATGGGAAGAAAAGAGCCAGCCAAGTCCAATGTTTTTGTTGTTAAAGTGAATAGGCCTTTCAAGGGAAAGTATATAGTGGGGGAAGATTGGGTCATAGTGTGGTTCAGTCATGGGTGGGGGAGTGATTAGGCATTTCTCAAATGTTAAATACAGTACAATACACATACATATATATTAGGGGTTTCTGAGCAACTCCACACCTATTTGCTCTCTCTAGTACCTCAGTGACTCAGAGAAAGGGTGTGTGTGTCACACATACACTGACAGACACTGGTGGAATGTGTAACCCTGGGCTATCCCTTTCCAACGCAAACACGGGTGTCTATGTCTACCCACAGTACTCTTTGTCTTGTTTGTGTCCACCTGGCTCGCCTTGATGACATCACAGAATATCATCAACCACACATAGGAGGACATTCTGTTCCTCAGGATCAGGAATGGTGTAGCGAGATTTCTGCTTCTCCAGGTTTTAATATGGCTATGATTTTGATTTGCCTATGCATTTTGTCTTAGAAATATTTACCTACGGTATCTGTGTGGTAGAAACATTTACCTACAGTTTCTGTGAAGGAAATATTTACCTACAGTATCTCTGTGGTAGAAACATTTAGTAAGGTTATAGGGGGGAAGCCCAGTCATAGTGTACAGTGTCCTCCACAATTATTGGCACCCCGGGTAAAGATGAGTAAAAAAGGGTTATACAATTATGTCACACTAAAGAAAATATAACTGAAGCATTTGTCTTTTTAGATTTACTTATTTTACTTAGCCTCCATTGAGCTGCACTTTCACACCAACGAGAGCAGATGCAATTGTATGTGTGTGTATTTCCTTCCAGTGTTGCTCCTGAATGGCAGCTAACAAACCTGATGACCCAGCTGTCCTGTATTTCTCTCCAACCATTTCTCTGTTGTTGTATCATGTGTGGACGTGTCAGGGCCAGCTGTGTGTAACCAAGAGATGGTCAGTGTGGCTGTGATGTCCGACACATGGTCATGTTGGAGCAACCGGACCACACAGCACAGCACTCTCCACACACTGACTGATTCGGACAGGCTTTGACCCATGCAGTCAAACATGCCCACACACAGTTCAAAACGCAAACCACCTCAGCTGAACTCATACAGGGCAAACCACACCCGGTCAGACCACCAGCATCATCAGTATTACACAAGCAAATGAATTGTGGCACAGATAACTCTGACTGCTTGCAGCCAGGTTCTTCAGTCCAAGAGGCACATTACCTCCACCACAAGACAAGACAAGACAAGTAATGAGGTCAACAGCTCTACCAGCTCCCTTCCCCACACTAAACAAAACAAACATCTGATTGTGTCCATCGCAAAGTCATGACAGTCTTTTAGAGAGAGAGAACAGAGCAGAGATGAGGTCACTCTGGTCCCAGATAGAACAATCCCATTAAAGATGGTATGGTAGTAATGTAGTTATATATAAGTATCACGTCAAGACAGAGACAGACAGACCAAAGTCTAAATAGTCCCAGGTACTAGTTTAACATGGCTGGGATTATCCCCCTCCGCTCCAGACCAGAACACACCTGCTCTTTGTTAAACGCCACATAGCAGCCTACTGAAAACGTCCCCCCTCTGGCTAGTGAAAGACATGCTCTGTCTTGGGTATATTGTGAAACAAACAGGAGTTCCTTTTATTCTGATTTACTTGCATAGTAATGGCATAGTGATACTAGTAAAGAAGTTGGAGAACTAAAGAGTAGTATTAATCAAGTACAGGTTTTATCAAGGAGATGTATGAAAGAGTGCTTTACTAAGAAATTGCTGAGTAAAATACTTTATTCCACAATTACATCTCAAGTAACTGACCAACATAAATCTTTAAAGGCATTCATTCAGGCCACAAACACTACAACCCAACAAGGTTCCCAAGCCCTGAAAGGAGAGTATCTTTACCTGTGTATAATGCCCAACTTGCTGTGTGGAATCCAAGGTTAATCTGGAACAAACTCCTTCACTAAAAAAGAAAAACTATTCCTGGTTGCTGTTCAGTGGAAATGTAAAGACATGAAGCAGTGAGAAAAGCATCTGAGTGTAGAACAGCAACGGGAAGCCAAGCCAGCAGGTCTGCTCACAGTACCAGCATGTGAGGAGTGTGAGCTGTGCTGTACAGGAGGCCACGAGCACAGGAGCGGGTACAAAGTGACCCCCACACACACAGACAGGGCTGGTTACAGGAGAGTCCCAGAGACTTGGAGGCTGGACCAGACACCGGAGCCCTAGCACCTGGCCATGGCTCTGCCCACCCTAGCCCTGGACCTATCCCTCCAACCCCCTGATCCACTCCCACCGCTTAACCCCGTCACCAAATACCTCCACCCAACCCCCGTTCAGTTTCTAGCACAGCACTTAACCCTCTCATCACTGGCCTTGCAATACCTGGTCCAGGTCTCCATGGTCTGTCCCTCAGTCATTCCTCAGGGTTACACTTGCTCCATGAATAACTTCTCTGACTGCACTTGTGAACTTGTCTTACCCTACAATCTAGTCACCCACTGCACTCCCCATCTCTCCCTCCCTCCCCCCTCTGTCCCCCTACGTGGCACATGGCTGACTAAGGGTGGTGGTTAGTGGTGCGTTCAGGGCAGGGTTCACACAGAACAATTCACACATAATCACAGAGTCCAAAGAGGGAGAGAGACAGAGCACGAGAGAGAAAACAAGCTACGGCAAGCCCTTCAAGCCACTCTCCCTTCCTTTGCCATGTTCTTCACCTCTGCTATTGCTTCAACAAGTTTTATCTCTCACATACTTCGATTTCCTCAAGGCCTTCTGAGCTTATCTTGAGTAGCTCGTTCCACGCTTCCTCTCTTGATTTAGGCCTTTTCTCTCCTGTATGCTTTAAGATAGCAAGAACGTGATGAAAATGTGATGCTGTCTTTTTATGCCTTTAATGAAACACATCTGATCTAACAGACAGGCAGACGGGGTTGAGGGTAAATGCTGACGCGTCTTCTCTCCTCTGAAACCGAGACGACACAACGAGTCAAGCACACACACTCATGTGCGTATCGGTGCACGTGGGTAGACGTGTGCCACGGAACAGACGTTAGCACACAGGGTGCACTGAATCCATTACCATGTACAATATCAATACATGTGTGTGAGTGCGTACCTGCAAGTTTAGGCAGTGGGGGATGTGTGCGATTTGTATCTCCTCCTCCCTAACTCTCTGCTCCTCTTGTGTGAGTGACAGGTGGGTGGGCGGAGCAGGTCACAGCACCGCTCCAAAGTTTGCCCAAAGGGGACTGGATCTATGAGTGTGTCTCTGTCTATATCCACATCCTTTCGCAGATACCAGTCACCCATTGGCCTGTGGTTTGGGACGTAGATGCCTGCTTTGTACAAGATAAATGATTTTGAAGACTCTGAAGCACAAGGGTCTTCTGACTCCCCCGCCCTGGTTATGAAAGATAACATTATTGTTTTGATGGGGGACGGGGGGTGGACTTGAGGAGGCACTGGGACACTTCAGCTGCCTTGTGCCTCTAGACTGTGAGGCCTAAGCTGCTCGTAGCATGCATCCCCTTTATGAGGAGCTCAGAAGGAATTCTGAAGGAAAAATGTTTTTAGCACGAGCTGATCAACAAATATCATTCCTATCAAATCCCTCAGGCTCCTAGCTGCTATCAAATGAATGCAACACGTCATTACCCCACGCCTGTTTTGACATTATAAAGGGCCAAACCTGAATCTGAATATACATTTCCGGAATTGTGCCCTGGTATGTCTTAGCACGTTTGATCCATTCATGTTTTAGCCAGTTGCTTTGATAAACTGAACTTTCTCTTAAAACCTTCTCAAAACGGCAGTGTGCTTAGCTTTGCAGTATATATTGAGTGTATACATTATTTGCATCTATTATTTTTTTTCATGAAAAGGAAGAATAAGTAGGCTACACAATCATCATCATAAAGATCAACACATCAATTTTTCTGGATATAAAATGAATGGGTATCAATGGGAATTATATTTATAATTGAAAGTATTCCAAATATGCGCTTCCGGTTTTTCTATAACCTATAGCAAATGTAAGAACAATTAATTTGCATTGCTATTAAATGTTAATTGGGAACATGTTAATCATATTAAATGTGAACACACAGTTATCTATTAATTTTACCCTCTCTAAAGCTAATGAGCATAAGCACATTCACAACAATAAAATCAAAATAGGATTTGTTTGATATTCGATATGTTCTACATTAACTTACCTAACCATTTCTCAGTGTGCTCCACCATATAATATTCTTTAACATACGTAAGGTATTATTGAAATTGTAATTTTGTTTTGTTACATTATATACATACATATATTTACATATTTCCAACCTTTTGAACATTTACACAATACACACTCAACAGACAAAGCACAGACACACGAAAATCTTTTGAATGAGCTATTATTGTTGCTGACAAATGTTTCCAGCATGATGCTAATCGACTGTAGTCAACGAGTTGTGAGCATTAGTTAGCTAGCTTCAAACGTTTGTTTGTCGCTCAGACAAAGGCTACCTTTTTTATATCAATGTCACAGCTATCTGACAGCTATCTGACACTTGCCCAGAACCAGCCAGTTATGTGTCTTTTATCTCACTAGCTTGATACTAGTAGGACGTTGTTGCTCTGCTCTAATGCTCTTGCAATGTTAAACGGCGCTCAGCTTGAAAAAAAAAGGCACTTTGCAATTTAGCAGCGGCGTGCCACCCCAGTTCCCACAATAAGAGGGAAACACCGGCTGTACTTGCTCCAGATATCACCTAGAGCAGAAATACATTTTATTTTTAAAAGCGGGAGCCACACCCCAGGCCCCCCCTAATAGAATATATCTGCTTCCAATGGTACAGAGTCATACTGCAATACTGTGGCTCCACACAGCCAAGCACATTAATCAACACTTCCGCTGCCAGCCAGCCGGCAAACACAAGGAGATGGTTGCCATGACAATATTGGGCCAGCTAGCAGGAAGAGGACACACCTAAGGGACCGGTGTGTGTGTGTGGCTGTGTGTATGTGTGTCTGTGTGCCCCAAGGTGTATTGTCACTGCTTTAGCTGAAGTTATGTACACGTAGCTAGTGCAGACAACACAACTAAGTGAACACAACACATCACAAAATCGCTACAGATACATAATCGGGATATTACTTCGGATGACGTTATATCATCTTTACAATACCGCCATCTTGATCAACGCTGTCAGAACCTTCCTGTGCTGCACAGAGAACTAATGCACAACAAACGTGTTAGGTGGAGGGCAGCTCACACACCCATGAAGACCTGTAGAATACTGCTAGCTGACCGTTCTGCTTTAAAAAGAACACCGGTAATAAAAGCACACAGGGGGGGGGGACCCACGCTGTGCATACGGCTTGCTATTGGAGATACCATCTCTTGCCCTTTCTTATCCCTCTCCGCCATCCCCCTCTATCTCCCACCCTTCCTCCCACATTCCAGACATGCCTTAGGGAGATAGAGAGGCCTCCAGGACGGTCACAAAGACAGAGTCAGCTATTGTCTGTCAGAGAACAGAAGAGGCCTGGACATTAGCATGCCAGGGGTGACAGCCCTACTAAATGAACATTCTGTATGCCTGGTTGGGGCGTAAAAGACCACCCCGATAAACGGCCAGTTAGCCTTGGCTCTGCCAGACCCACTGGTGGACCTGAAATGCTGAAGCAGCTGTGTCGTGTGACACTGCAACAGCGCTCTCTGCTGGGTGAAGCACAAAATCACCTAAACGAGTGATAATCTATTAAAGGCATGTCATGTTGTCTGTCAAATTCTCATGCTCACAGGCCAGAGACCACAAGGGATGCAGGGTTTACTTTAGCTTTAGCCAAGATCTCACCTGATAAATCATAGTACTAAATTAAGCTGTGTTTTGGCTGATGCGTCATGGACTGAAGTTATCCCACCTCGCACTCTTCCTTGATTCTCCGGCTAAAGATTGGGACCTGAGGAGGCAGGGAACCAGGCAGCAGTACATAGCTGGCAGAAAGACATAGCTTTGCCCTGAAAACCCAACGAATCTCTCTTGATTCAAGCATGTGCTGCACACACACAATATTCTATCGGACAAGGATGAATGACATGACGCAATCCTCTGAGATCACGTTAAAAGCCGGACCTAAATGACGTTGACCGTGTCAACCACCTCACTTAGACCAGCAACGTGGAGCCTTGAGATGTTGTGCTGCTTCTTTTTAGGTCATTCTTGAATGTAGGTGGCATATTTATGTGTTATGTTACTGGGGACACCCTCCAATGGAAGTCACCTATTACGGCAATTAAATTACTTGAAACAATTGTTGCTATCATGATTACCATGTGGTTCAGTTAAATTAGTAACACCAATGAGATAGTTTAAGTGAATTAGGATACCACATATGCTGAAATCAACCTTAAGGCCCAAGGTCCATGGTTATCTGTTAATCAATGATGTTCAAGGTGGTAACCACAATGACACAAATCTGAGGGATCCACATCTCTCATTATACCCATACATTGGAATCTTAAACACTAAATACTAGTATACACTGTTTTGCTATTAATTAAAAACACAGACACCAAAAATGGAAATATGTTTCTTGCATAAGTATTTAATATCTAAAAGATCAAAGAGCATTATCTGGTGTTTGGATTTCCGAGTGAGCACAGTTGGATAAATAACTAATAACTCGTACACTGGCAGCTGAATTACTGACTTGTTGTTTATTTTGTGTACTTTGTGTAATTTTGTGTTGTCTTCCAAATCTTATGCCTTAGATCATGTCATTATTACAATGTGTTCTTAATTGGCATACCTGGTAAAGGTGAAATGGTAAAAAATGCCATGATCCAGGCACTGCCAAGAAAAGACAAAACTCAAAGCTTATACAAGGTGACTTCTGTCTTTCTTTAGAGAATCCAACAATCACTTTGAAGGAGCTACCGAGTTAAGCAACTGTATGTGCACTAATAATGGTGCACCAGTCAACCGCGGCTCTGCTCTAAACTGGCTTTTAATGCAGGTAACAAAACATTGTTACCTGCAATCAGGGAAAATATTTGTCAGATGAGAACAAGACAGAGATGTGCTATATGTCTACCATTTTAATTTGTGGGGATTGAATATTTTTGCAAATATATTTAAAGAAATTCACAACACCATATATACAGATATTTATATATTATATATTTACATATATATTTATATAATATCCCAAAGCATGTCAGTGTACTACACACGACCAGAGGTTGAAGAATAGGTCTTAGTAAAAGTGCCAATTCAAGACAAGGGACATTAAGAACCACCACAATTTAGGAATGATCCTACAAACTAAATCCCCCATCGATGCCGGCTTTCTATCTCTGAAAACAACAATAGCACCAGCCGAGTGACCCACAACCTCATTCCATGTCTGGATTGCTTCATGCACCGTTTCTTTCATTTGTCACAACTGACACCGTTGCATGCCTCGTCCTACCTCATAAAACACCAAGTTATAGACATCTCTCCCCAAACGCAAACACACACCTTCGGTTTTCTATCCGTTTTGGGATATGAAACACAGAAGTCCATGTTCTATATCCACAACCAGAAACCTAATGGGATTACTAGCCCATAAACAAAAACCTAACTATAATCTGAATAACTGAACCTTTGTTCCTTAACCTAACCAAGCGCTAAAAAGTAAACCTAAACTGTAATGCTCAAAACCTAAAAAGTAACCCTGATTCCAACAATTTGCCCAATTGTTTACTATGCCTAACCTCCAAGCCCAAAATCACATTTGTCCCGGTTGGGATCATCCAAAAAACACTGTAGATATCGACTTGTCTCCCACACTTACAAATGCGGACCTGGGTCCCACACAAACCAACATACAGATGACAATGGTCTCCACTCACTGAGCTGTACTGGGTCTTTCCCAGGCTGTGATTGTGGTTGAGGTTCTGGTTTTCCTGCTCCCTGCACTGCAGCCCAGCCAGGTGCCTCTCCAGCGCCGCCCAGTCCATGGTGGGCAGGGACTCCTCCTCCACGCGTTCCTCCTCTCTGTATACCCCCATCCGCCCTCCTATCCCACCTCCTCCACCACCACCACCTCCTCCTCCAAAGCCCCCTCTGCTCCGGCTGGAGCGCCTGTGGCTGGGCTTGGTGGCCCCTGTGCCCCGGGGCAGGGGCCTGGTGGGGGAGTGGGGCAGAATCAGGTTGCCATTCTGTTTCAGTTCCTCAGGCACAGCAGCAACGGAGGTGGCTGTGTGTCCGCTGTGAGCAGGGAGAGGCGGAGGCTTCACATCCTGGAACTCCTCGGCCAAGCTGCGGCTGTTCACTGGCTTCAGAAAGCCCCCGCCCGCTGTGCCTATTCCCCCCACAACGCTACCCTCCACCTGGCCAGGGAGTTGCTGGGAGCTGTAGTCTTCACCGTACTCACTTTCCCACTCCTCGATCACCTTCTTCTTATATTCCTGATAGTCCTCGTCCTCCTCATAGTCCTCATCCTCCAGGGTCACCAGGTCAAGAGAAGGAGAGGATTTGTAGTCCTCTTCTAAGGCTGCCAGTTCCAAAGATGGGGAGGACTTGTAGTGCTCCAGTGAGGCCAGCTCTAGTGAAGGGGAACAGGGAGTCACCTTGTTGGAGTTGGACTCTGAGCTGGAGCGACTGGAGGCATCGCTCCCCAAGTCCATACCATCCTCCCGATAGTCCTGCAGTGGAAAGAGAGGAATGGAGAGATAGCCAGGACGGATGAGGAATTTTGAAAATATGATGAAAGAGAGGAAAGAAAGAATGAGACAAGTGGAAAAGAAGGAATATAAATATGGGGAGGAGGGAGGGGGGAAGGGAGAGGAAGAAAAAGAGAGAGACACAATTTAAGGAAGTGTGCACACAGTGATTACTGCTGTGGTTGGAGACCAAAAACCACATAACACTTCCTGCCACAATAGAACTTCCTTCCTCTAAATGTATTTCCTTGGCACAGGTTCAGCCCCTCTCCGACACGCTCTCTGTCTGTTTATATGTGAGGCTTGCATTGTAACATGCGAGTCACACAGACAGACAAAGCCAGTGTAGTGATTTGTCCTATTATCAAGCATCGCACACATCTGTGTTTTTAATCTCACATTGTGAACCACAACTTTGGATGCTGTCACAATGTGTTAACATCTCTTTCTTTGGCAAAGTCACTGCAACAGCAGTACATTTGAGGAATGTCAATATCCTTCTCCAGTTGTCCAATGTGAATGACGATGGATTACTTTGTGCCATTGATCTAAATGCAACAGCCTTTGCAGTGGCTGTGAGTGACTTTAACGGACGAGTCCACAGTGGTTGTCTAACCTTGACTCTGCAGTGTGTGGCAAGAGATTGTTGCTTTTGATGTCCAGTGCCTGAGTAACCACTGTTTGATTGATTACCAGACAAATTAAAATGCCTTCATTGTATATGGGTCTCCACAAATTTCAGCATAACCTGACACACTTTGAGAGCTTTCAGCTATTTTCTTACTGGCCATATTAACATTAACAGATCACCTTAAAAAGTTAATCAGCAACCACTTATTCATAAGATCAACTGAAAAGATGATTTGTTATGCATCCAGCAGACTGTGACTGATTGATGATACTTATTATCCTTACAAATATTCTGGGCTTTTAATTTTTAAGTATGCCACAAACTGTGTTGATTAAATGACTGTGATGTTTGCCATTTCAATATCAATTGTAAACCATGACATTAAAACAATCGGTATAGCAACTAAGACAAAAAAAACATCACACCAGTAACTCTTTTTTCCAACCATAGTTGGTAACTCAAAACTTAAGGAAAGGTCTGTGTATAGCTATGTAATTATTGTTTACAAGGGTTAAAGCAAAGCTGCATTTAAAATTGCACTAGTACAAATAATTCCTAAGAATATCTGTGTTAGGACCAGCTGTATAAAACTACGCTGTCATTCAAAGCAGTGACTCAAATCCTTGGAAACGTTCAACCCATCCATGTCTGATCAAATCGAGATCAGAATGTTGTGTTGCCAAGCCAAGACCAACCTGAGGTCACGAACCCAGGCGCATACGAGACCAGTAGCCTCGGCTACATTCACCATTCACCATTCAAGGGGTTCGTGTAGATATACCGACATTATCGATGTCACGTCGCAAACCTTACCCACACAATAATAATAAAAAACACGTCTCTCTACTTGATCCGGACATTGTTTGTTTAATAAATGTTTCGCTTATTCTGCCATAGCAGACTAGACGAATGGTCATGTCGTGTTTCCTTAAAACCTCCAGCCCAATAGACAGCAGCACACGACCAGCCTAGGGATGCCGTGGGAATCCGTATTAAATCTCAACCCGCGATTCCTTTAGGGGCAACCGCTCCATTGGTGGTAAGAAGCTTGGTGTATAGCCGCAAATGGGTCTAAAATAAAATAAAACAGCTGTGTCAAAGACGTCTGAAACACCATTCACACACACATCTATTTCGGGTCATATGTAGTTATTTAAAGTGATTCAAGGACGAAGTAGGGAGTATTCCCGTCGGACAGCAAGGTGGGGGTGGGGTCGGTGCCGGCTGTGGTTGATCCTGACTCGGATTAACCTCCTACCCTACAATGTGTGGATTTGGCAATAGCCTATGTATATTGAAAGCTGCGCGAAACCCCACCCCTCCACAGAAACGGGTGTTTGGAGATTAATTCGACTCTTCAGGAAAAGGCCACACAGACCACAATACTTACATTTTGTTATTTTTTATGTTACTATGAATTGGATGCATACTGTACACATGCTTGGCACTTGCGCA
This sequence comes from Novumbra hubbsi, assembly GCA_016801125.1. Classification (NCBI taxonomy): domain Eukaryota; kingdom Metazoa; phylum Chordata; class Actinopteri; order Esociformes; family Umbridae; genus Novumbra; species Novumbra hubbsi. Next base: position 43,955 of record JACXGK010001594.1, on the reverse strand, counting down.
CAAGCTAAAGCGACATTAAATATACCGCCCAGCCTATTCCAACATCACCAGCATTCAGCTTCAGCTATGCAAATGCAATTCCAATTAATGTCAACATTTCATGCAGGTAAATATAAACTCCACACGGCCTATAACCACAACGATGTATTCATTCAAAAATGATGTAATGTTCCAGAAAAAAAGTCACGGGACAAACCTGATATCCCCCGGCAACAGCCGTAACAGAACCGCCCAATTTCACAACGCAGATGAAACCAAAATAATGACAGCACACCGGTACCTTGTTAATATCAATAGAACGAACACATACTGCCTGATGTTCAAATAAAACATATATATATAAAATTATGTATTACGACCGGCTGTTATACTAGTTTAATAAGGCAGCAAGGCAGCCCGTAAACCATTAAACTAGCCCATGTATCTAACTAATGATAGCCCACTAAGCTGCAAAAGCCCTATAGTAAAATATCTAAATGACAGGCAACTTGCAAGCCTGTTCATAAAAACAAATATATCTTGACCGATGACCTAGGAAACATGATGCAAATAGGCTATTAGGCTAGTCATCACAAAAGCAACGAAAATACTTACTGTCATCTTCTCGTTATAATCTCGTCTCAAGACATCTTAAACTCAGTACCAGTCATCAATTTGTTCTTTTTGTGTCAGTAGGCTGTAACTTGGGGATATTAGGCGCTAGCGGGAGATACTACAAAAAGCCGGTAGTCCAGTCATTGCGCTGTGTGTATCTGTCGTGAAGCCCAACCCTCGACCACTCCGCAGGCTGGGTTCAAAAATAGACGCGTTAAAAAATCCCCGGTTCTGCAATCCCCGGTCGCCGCTCCTCGCTCCTCGCTCCTCTCCCGTACGGATGTCAAGCGTAGGTGCGACCGTTAAGCGCATGCACACAACTCAGACAATGATTGGAGACTGTTGTTCTCTGTGGGTTTATCGTCCGCAAAAGTCAGCGTCGCACATTACTGTGGTCTTTACTTTAAAACAGAAACATTCAAAGATGCCAAAGACGCGTCTCAACTCCGTAAATGATCTGGGACTCTGTCGCAGCTGGCTGCTCGAACAAAGTGACGACAGAACAGTCCTTCCTTCTGCACCCACTGACCTTGTATATAGTAGCATGTACTGAGGAAAAATAAAGGCAAACAAAGAAGAACAGGTACAGAACACTATGTAGTGGAATAATTCAATAAGCCCTGGTGTTCTAAATAGTTTTAGAGCAGATTCTTAAGGCTAAAGCTATAAGCAGCCTTGGACATTTCAAGGATTCAGCTGTCATGTCCTTTTTTTTTACTAAAGTTATGCAAGTAACTTGACTCAATGGCTTACTGATGTTGATGATCATAAACATTAGGCAGTGTGTATTGTAGCAGTGTTTTGGCCTAGAGAATTGTCGTCTCTTTTGGAGGTCTTTAAGGTCCAGTTTTATGGTCGTAAGGTCTTTGGTGATCTAGCATATCAGTACCTCTAAAATTACTTTATTGTTATACTTTTATATGTACGTTTGTATTACTCAAAATTGCATGAATCACCCACTGGCTCCCAGCAGTAACATTTCTATTGAATATTCTGGATATTCCCAAGCTCCCATCATGCTCTCTGTTGGACTCGGATGAAAGTAAACAAGTACAGTCAGGAATGGTGCCCCAGGCAATAACTAAAACATCCTACTGAATTCAATGGTCAGTGGATAAAGTAACGGAGCTAGCCATGACTTCAACATATTTACCTGTCTTGCGTTGTAGTTGACAATGCGTAATCATAGCTAGCAAGGATAACACACTGGCTCATTAGTTTGCCACCTGCTCCAGACTCTAGTTGCATCCACTAGCTAGCTATCGTTGTCATGTTCCATGGGTTACCTGATATGTTTTATTCGAAAACCAGCAAGGCAACTTAAACAACAATGTCATATCTCATTCATTCATAAATTGAAATGATCCCCTCTTTATTCTATACTATCCACTACCTTTGGCTAGAGATATTTACATCCCATTATCCAGAAAGGACCTTTGGCCAGGGCCTTAAGTGCACTGCCTTCATCAAGGTAGAACAGAACATGATGTCCTTTCTTACTTACTACTATTGGATGCAACCCAGGCAACGCAAGTTGAGACAATGGTAAAAAAAAGATCACATTCACTCTTAAAAATTCTTATCAAAGAAAGCATGACAGCACCTCAACCATCTCCAGAACCTGTAGATCACCACACACATCGCTGTAGGCTACACAGATTACGTTCTTTAGACGTAGTTTACTGAAAAAGCACAAAGGATTCTGTCGTTTTAATGAAAGAGCACTACTTCAAAGACCCCTCACTGAAACCAAGGGGACACTACTTCAAAGACCCCTCACTGAACCATAGGGGACACTACCACCACGGATCTCCCCTATCCCACCCTCACTCCCATATTTCCCACTTCCCCCAGTTTTCATTAGGCAAATCCCCCAAACACCGATCGGTCACAGAGGCAGAGTGAGCTACCAGATAGTTAAATGCCTTCGGGGAATCTCAAGACACTTTGGTTCCTCATTTAAGGGAGGAACGTGATGAGTGTGAGTTAATGCTCTCACCAGGCAATTAGCTTGTCAACAGGAGGCTAATGTAGTGTGTTTTAGTCCTCTTCCTAACTCCAGCACCCCACCCCCCTCCAACCTCAACACCCTCCACTGCAGTACCCAAACTCTTTGAAGTTTTCTTTATTACCTCGCTTCAAGTAAAGGCCACATACATTGTTTGATCCAAATGCCTCTGTCCTCTTAGAAATCAATCAGAAAAAAGGAAACATCTGTCAAGAGAAACTCTCAAAATACACGATAGAGATGAATTTCAAGGCTTTTGATCCATGTCTTCAACACCTTCAAAAGGAGATGTCCTGCAGATGCCTCATACGGTACTTTTTTGGTTTAAGGCATGTGGTCAAAGGAAGTTCAACTAGTCAACATCATACAGTGCGGTCCACCTCAGGCAGTCCCTATCAATAAACCCTGTTGAGTTTTTCTCGTTGTGCCCTGGAGTCCCAATGAGCACTGACTTGCCTGTGAACCTGCCAACCATCAGGCTTCACCTGTTGTACGGATGCTCTCAGAGGAGCACAGAATGCATCCCATGTCTACAGTTTCAGACACCGGAGCTCTCTTCTCATTAGAGAGGAGTTGGGATTGCATGGTGAAACTATTTATCTGACAGATATTACTGAGGCCCTATTACTGACAGAGAAATATAAAAAAAATCATTTTAGATCCTACTGAAAAACAGGGAACATCTTCTTCTGCTTATATCCATCTCAGAAGCGTAAAACCGTTCGCTTGACAGTCGGTGAGAAATGTTAGCTGTCCGCCTCGTCAGGAACTCACCGACTCTGACAAAGGAATACAGAAAGTGACCTTGGAGGATTCCACGTAGGGAGAACTATGTCTCCCCTCTCTCTCTCTTTCTCTCTCTCTCTCTCTCTCTCCCTGTCTCACTTGCAACCCTTTTTGCCATCTCTTTCTCTCTCTGTTTGAGAAATAAATGTGAGGAAGAAAAAGCACATTGTTACCTTGAAATAAAACTAAAGTTGAACAACACAACAGAAAATGAACTATCAGAAACTGGTTTCAACATGGCTTTGGCAGAACCTGTTACAGGCTGACTTGGGGCATGAAAAAAAACTGTCAACATCCGTTTGTTTCTGAACGTCAAAACACTGGGTGTGCATTTTGTGGTTCATCAGTGATGTTGTAAAGTTAATTCCATTATATCAAATGCCTAAAGCGTTTTGGCTCATTGGTAGAGGGAGACATATTGTCAGTGAAGAATAGGGATGTCAGATGTCCACAATGGAGATCTGACCTTTGACTGGAGTGACCCTCTGCCACTGAATATCAACAGTGAATGTAACTTGGAAGGACAGGCATTCAGCCTAACCCCTCATCAACGTAGTGTCTTTGTTTCAAAACTAGCGAATAGTGTGTTTGTGAGTTTTATGTTTTCTCATGCTGGACGATGCTGAACAATGAACTATTCACAATGAACAATGTGAATAGGACTTTTAAGCATGTTTAACCCACTCTAGGCTGCTGGCACGGGAAACATCCCAGTGTTGTCCTCCGAGAGCGCTCGGAACAAATAGTGGTATTTTTGACAGACATGTTCAGTCTCTCCCTCTCCCAGTCCTCACGCACTTGAAAATGTCCACTATTGTTCCAGAACCCAAACATCTGTCAAAGTGACCGAGCTAAATGAGTAAAGCCCGGTAGCACTCACATCAGTCATCATGAAGTGTTCTGAGAGGCTGGCCTAGGACCACAATGCCTCTTTCAAGCCACCTAGGAATCATTGCAATTCCTATTTCGCCCCAACAGGGACACGCAGAACGCTGTTGCCACTGGAGACAGGAGAGCATGTCCATCTACACAGAGCGGAAATCCAAATGCAACACATGGGAGTGTTGGTCCCGTGTTTGGTGAAACCAAATGAAAGACCCCAGAAATGTTCCATAAATGTTGTGCACAAATGTGTTTACACCCGTGTAAGTGATCTTTCTCCCTGCCAAGATGAACCATCCACTGGACCGGTTGTCTCATGTCAAAAATTGGATGAAACCGCGTGGTCATTACACATGCGCCTTGTGCAGGGGGCATTAAATGGGTACCAAAAAATTTGCAGTTTTGTCCGCAACACAGGGCCTCATGTGTGTCTCAGCACCACGTGCCCCAGGGTCTCAGGGAAGGTAATCTGCAAGCTTTTCATTCCCACCCGTGTCTTGACCCGATGGTAGTTTGGTGTTGTAACTAATTTCAGTGACCACAAGCTTATGAGAATTTCTGTTCAAATTGATACATGCTGTGTTGTATATGTTTGTGTACTACATTTATGGTTGCGTTAAAGACAGAAGACGAAAGTTCCATTAGAATGTTTTAGTTTTTCATCCAACGTAAAATCATCATGTTAGTTCTTTGATTTCATGGACTTGAAACAGTCAGCCAGTTACATGTAAAGCCGACTGCATAAATGATGTGGTCTGCGGAATTCTGGTATTGGCAAGGCCTGCCCAATAAATGCCTGGACTTGTCTATTTGTCCATTGCCACCAGCCTACAGAGGGAGGGCAGAAATGGGACTAAATAGTACAATCAATGTGAAATGATCGTGGTGGTGATGATGCTAGAACTGTCTTAAGAACGAACAGCACATTGAAATTATTTTAAATTGGAATCTTCTAAATCAACTTAACCAAAATAGAATTGACTTTAACCCTGGTCCAAAGCCTAGAGCAGTTTGTGAGTTTGCTCGTTTACAACTTATAAAGTTGTGACCAATGTCATCAGTGTGACAGGAGATATCAGAATTGCCCTAAGTAGCAAAGGATGGAAGCCCACTTTAGACTGATTACATCGAACTAAAGGGTAGCGCTAATTAGAGGGATGGCGGCAGATAGACATCAGCTAAATTAACCAAGCCAGGAAAAAAATCCTATGGAGAAATATATGCCTATGGTTTATGTGGTCCCCTACACTCTGCAACTGGGTCAAATTGAGGAGACCTTTACGTATATGTCTGAGATGATTATCCTTCTCACCCAATCATACACTGTTGGCTTTCGTCCCTTTCCCTCTGTCTTTGACTCTCTATCGTTATATAAAGTGGAACATCTGCATTACACAATCCGGCACTCATTTTTTAATAAAAAAAAAATATATTTAACTATTCACCACATGTAACACGCTTAACATTTCTCATAACATTGTTCTCCCATCCAGACCAAAAACATTATACACACACACTCTTTAACCTATACAATTAAGTGTTATCATGGTCATTCTTAATTCTACATAAAAAGTGGTCACTTAAAAGCAACAACATGTTGGAAAATTCAATGGTACAAATACCCATGATTGGATGTAATTATACAGTATGTTACAAATATTTTAAGTTTTCAATAATTGCAATGCAGAAGTTTCAAATGAGCCCATTTGTCTTTCATTACCGTATTAATTTATAACTGAAGCCATTCTGAAAATGATGGTTGCTGCTGTTTTACTAATGTCTTCAAATACGCATTACTGTTTTAAATAAGTAGTATCTTGAGTATATTCCGGTAAGTAAATTCCTAGATTAAAGCTGTAATTGTGTGCAGTTTATTTTTGAATGCTCCGTCAAATAGGAAGAATGTTACATTTTCCAGTTTGCTTTCAACTTGGACCAACTGGGATACAAGGACTGCATTATCATCCTCTATCAAAGGTTTTAATTCATTCAACTAATGGTAAAATGTCAATGAGGAACTGGATTTGGAACTGGACAGTAAAAAAATATCTGATTAATTTCCAATTTCTTTGGCAGTTTTGTAGCTCTTTTCTTGCTTTCAGAAACTCCAACATATCACCTGCCCATTAATGTTGTCAGGGGATGCGTCTTAGGAAGCCTTGTTCTCTGCAGCATAAAATACCAGAAAGGGCTCATAGTTAAGAGAGAGCTACTGCGACACTGAGACAATGTCTGGTCCCTCAGCTGGCTGGGCTGGCACACCACCATGTCCATCTCTGTCTCTGTGCCCTGTCAGCAATACAGCAAGGGAGGCAGTCCAAAAGAGAATTTATTGCTCTCCCCAAATTGGATCACGTCTCAGGCGCTTTGAACGCATCTGCTGTTCTCCACCTTCGCCCGTAAACGACTAAATGCAGAGAACGAGGGGGAGAGAAGAAAAGGGGTTGATAGAGAGAGGGAATACAAATATGGAGAGAGAAAGAGTCGTAGAAGGAGATGGAGAATCATGGAAGGAGATGGAGACTTATGGAAAGAGAGTAAGACTTAAAATATTATGGAATGAGATGGAGACTCATGGAAGGAGATGGAGAATCCTGGAAGGAGATGGAGAATCATGGAAGGAGATGGAGACTCATGGAAGGAGATGGAGACTCATGGAAGGAGATGGAGAATCATGGAAGAAGATGGAGACTCATGGAAGGAGATGGAGAATCATGGAAGGAGATGGAGAATCATGGAAGGAGATGGAGTATCGTGGAAGGAGACGGAGAATCATGTCTGCTACTGAGGTGTGTTGTTGCTTCGGGTTAAGTTGTCTAAGCAAGATCTTTCATCTGATTACCCAGTGTTAATCTGTACCATTTTTTGTTTGGATGCAAATCCTAGATAACATCTTACAATAGAACTCCATAAACCTGAGTGGGTGGAGGAGGTGACATGCTGACAGAGTTGAAGACATTATTTTGTGTTTGTGTGTACGTTTGTGTGTATGTTTGTGTGTACGTTTGTGTATATGTAACTGTGTGTGTAGGGGCACCCCTCAGGGGCCCCGCGAGATGGCAGAACGCTGTCCAGTCAAACTATTCCCATTCCAGAGCTGCCAGACACAACCCTGTCTAGCTTCACACAATCACAGACATCCTTATAACTACACACCGATGGACGAAAAGAACGAGGAAGGGAGAAAAATGTGGAGGGGGGAAAGATTGACAACGAAAGAAGGAAGGAAAATAACGATGGGTTGGAGAGAGTGGATGAGGAAAGGAGGAAGTCTATGTAGTCCGTGTCTATGCGAAAGGATGACAGCAGAGAAATATTGTAAAATTAGCCCTGCCTCCACCCTCAGTCATCTTACATACTCACTGACGCTCACAGACTATTAAGGCATTACAGTACAAGACAGCCAACTAAGCAGAATATCAATAATGCCAAAACAGCCTGAAACAAAGACTCATCAAAAACAACACAAAACAAATCAGGGGGACTTAATGAATAGCAGAAATGTATTTTCTGAACAGGCCTACATTAGCCTTTAGTCCTGACAGGTGCCAAAGACAAACGGAGGAGACGTGTGATGATGACGTTTACAGCAACGATTCGGGATTTAAGGCAGCACTTTAGTTTAAACAAGGGAGAAAAAAGAGGTGAGTAGAACAAACCCAGTTAAAGGAGCAGCACTCTAGTCCAGGAGCAAGGGGAGCAAGAGGAGCAAGGGGAGCAAGAGGAGCAAGGGGAGCAAGGGGAGCAAGGGGAGCAAGAGGAGCACGGGGAGCAAGAGGAGCAAGGGGAGCAAGAGGAGCAAGGGGAGCAAGAGGAGCAAGAGGAGCAAGGGGAGCAAGAGGAGCAAGAGGAATGTTTTTGCACTTCAAGGAGACAATGGGACATTTTGTAGGTATTTGTGAAGAAATGTAGGTGGCAGACGAAGGGACTTCAGCTATAGGACTGAACAACCGTTTTCCAGGACCTCCATAGCCGTGTACTTTTCATATTGATTAGTTATCACATATCTTTTTAAGTGTGTGTAAAATAGGTTGGATGTCCTGGTCTCAGTCTTGACGGAACGATATGTAGAGATTACAAAAGTAATCCACGAGACAGGAAGGAAAGCAGATCATATTAGTGTGTATTATAATGGGCCCTTGAAGTGGATTAGGTAATACAACAGAGATAATTAGAATCCATGAATGAATAACTTTGCTCAGAGGAAAGCTTACAGGATGTCTGTTGAATTGAAGAGCCATAGTCTGACACACACAGGATGAAATAGACATTTTACAATGTCTATTTAAAGCCATTCCACCTGAAATGTGCCCGTCACCTGAATTGGATCCGGCTAAAGTGTGCTTCGCCCCCATAAAAAAGGCCTCACCTCTGGGGACATTCCGCACATCGCCCCCCTCAAGGAGGGATTATTAACACCATCATGAGCACCGTTTGGAATCGCTTATTGACGCTCTCTCCTTTTCTGTCTTCATCTCACTGGCTTTCTACTGTACTCAAGTCTCTCTCTCTCCCTCTCTTTCATTTCTTTGCCCTTTCTACACCTTTTCTTAATTTTTTCTCTCCGTCTCTCATTTTTAGCTTTTCCCTTGCTCTCTTTACCCACTTCGTCCACCTCTACTGCACTCTGCCAGCAGAGCTGACCATGACTGACAGGAAATCATACACCTTAGATCACGACGCGGGTGTTTCTGAAAAAAGCTATTGTAGCAGATAATATCATATGAAAGGGTTACATTAGGTGGGAGCTGGGGAGATAGCTTTGCAAGCAAAGGTGGACAAATAATATAAACCTTCCCCGCTGCTGTGCAACTACCAGTAATTGTGAAATGGTTTGTGTTGCTGAGTCACCTAGCAACAGGCTTGCGTCGGTAGTGCAGCTCTATATCAGTGTGTTGAGTTCACCTGTTGAAGACATGGCTTTCCTAGACCACTTTGCGGGGTTCCTCCAGACCTCCCTTACTCCTTGTAAACACATAACAAACACGTCTCAGTGCACGGCGTGCGGTACTGAAGTATGACCATGCATAATAAAACACTCATCGGTTTCCTTCCCTACTAACCCACCGTCCTAAACATGTTCCCCCCCGAAACTGCTCTGTGCACACGGTGGAGGAGGGTGCATGGCGAAAGATGGGTGGAGCCTGGCGGCTGGAGGTCTATTGGACCCCAGCGTCCTCAGATGGAACCTCTGCAAGGGAAGCGAGATGAAGGGGAAGAGCAGACGCTTTCAAAATGACAACTTAGATCACTGTGATCCGGTCCCCCACCCCCACTCCCCCCGAACATCGCGTCGCCCGGTCTCTTCTCACCTGAGGGCAGCCGTGCATGCTCCCTCCCACGCTGGAAGCAGCCGGGGCTGGGGGAGGGGGTCTTGTGAGCTCTTATGCCCCCCGCACAAGCCGTGCTACTTTGGCCCTCCCCCACACACCTAAGTGCCCATGTCTGCCCTGCATGCTGACAGTTGGCATCTGTTCTGTGGACTGGAAAAGCTGTCTGATGGGCACAGCGGGCTGCAAGCAGGTGTGCCGTTTTCTCTTTTCCTCCAGTGGAACAGAAACCACCACGCCAAACCTAAATCCCCCTACTCCCTAGTGTGATGTGATGTAAGGGATTCCACAGCCATACCCGAGGAACTCCCGATGCGTGCCTACAGTGTTTGTGTGTGCGTACTGTGATTGTACCACTATACGTCACCTGCAAAAATAACAAAACAGCACCAGCTTCTACGCTCCAAGAAAAGAAAGAAACCCCTGGCAGAGTTTAGTCTTGAAGAGAGAGAGGCCGTCGCTCTGGCTCTCAACCTGTCATGTTTTGGCTGCGTGTCCAAAGGACAAAGGCTATTAACATTCTCCCGCTGAACTACTGTGCTTTAAAACCATTATCACAGACACATAGCCTTATCTCTTCTTTTCTCGGCACCTCCAGTTACAGCCGTTGTTCTTTCGGCTAGACCCCACAGCTCTGTGGTCAGCAATCCCGGCTCTTCGAGACAAAGACGTAGGGGATTGATACCCAGTTGTAACCCAGTTTGTAAATTGACTGGATCACACAATGTGCTAGTCAATTTGTAAAATTGTCCCTTGAGCTGACACTTATTACTAAGTAACTGCAATGTAAATACTTAATACTTATTGCCACAAGTATTAAATTGTATTAACAATGGAATACTTTGTTTGGGATAAGATATTACGTACTGTACGTCCTTTCTCCATTAACGCAGCATGATTGAGTGCCCAACACACCTGATTCTTAGTTAGGAATATAACATGTAGTTCCTTCAACACTAGAGATGCGGCCCAGTAGCCAACTGTGTCATTGGAAGACCAGTTCTTGAATTCTGCTCTTGGATTTGCCCAGGGATATTGTGGCAAGTAGATGGTTGGTATATAAAGTGCCTTGATAAAGTGCCTTTATACAAAGTGCGTCTTTACAAGACTTCTGTACATATGCCAATTTTCTTAGTATTCTGGCAATAGAAACACATTTTCCTTTTGTTGTGTATTTATTTTATGTGCGTAAGCCTTCAATACGGTAACGGGGGGAGAAATGTGGGGGCGGAGAGAGCCTTGTTGTGTGGGCCTGCAGAGGCCACAGGGAAGAACAGGGCTGCATTCCAATCAGACCAATAAATTCACCTCAACACAGAGGGAGGGGCCAGAGGAATCCCAGACAGGAACCTTCCACCGGTCCTGCAGAGTAATCCCCTTGCATCTGATCAGTCACTAATTGGTAAAGGATGAGTGTCTCAGCATCCAAAAAACATAGGTGTAGACACACGTGTAGCATGCACACACACACACCCCCACACACACACACTACTCAGGGACAAACACAGATGAGCAATCCCAAGTCAAATCGATCAAGATCCAGAACTAATGGAAACCAGATAGCAGAAGGCTGGCCGACTCCTTCCAGGCTCTCAAACACACATTGAATGGGCTTGTTTCGTAGTGCATCATGCAGAAGCATCAGAGGCACTCCTGGGAAACATTAGCATTGTGCTAACTAACTCCAGTTAAAGCGGCGGTTATGGATTTCCATCAACCTGTAATTGGGATTGGGAGCAGAACATGACCAGAATCCCACAGACAGCCATGCGTGTGTCCAGGGGTACACACAAACACAGACCCTACTATCCCATTGACAGCCATATGTGTGTCAGGGGTACACACAAACACACACCCTACTATCCCACAGACAGCCATGTGTGTGTCCAGGGGTACACACAAACACAGACCCTACTATCCCACTGTCAGCCATGTGTGTGTCCAGGGGTACACACAAACACACACCACACTATCCCACAGACAGCCATGCGTGTGTCAGGGGCAACACACAAACACACACCACACTATCCCACAGACAGCCATGTGTGTGTCAGGGGTACACACAAACAAGCACCACAACATGCTATTAGAAGGAGGTGCAGGAGGAGGTGTAGAAGGAGATGTAGACATGGGAGCAGACAGACAAACAGCCACCCCAGGGGGGAGAGAAAAGAGCTCTGCCAACCCGGCTCGCTATCTCCAGGGCAACGCCAGGCTGGGAGCGACAGAACCGTCACCGCAACACGGACGCAACGGAGAAGGGAAACAGGCCCAGTTGTTTCACATTAAACTCCCCCCTCTCAAACAACGCGAACCCACGCTGGACCCGCTCGGGAGGGACGAAGAGGACACATTCATGGTGGGGGTGAAAATGGATTCGAATAAAAAAAGATCCAAGAGCCTAATAGTACCCTATTAGCATAAGCAGTGAGTGTATTTACAGCAGGCGGATTGTACATAAGGAATGTGACGGATGACTTCGGAATGTCCCTGTTGATGACAGAGAATGTTCCAATTAATATAATGTTCCTGGTTCAACCACAGTTTGTGGAATTGTTTCCCCCTAAAACCTGCTCGTTCACACGCCCATATTCACACACAAAACACAGCCTTAATTAATGCTGGGTCGGTGCAATCAAAAACAGATGAAAGCCTTCAGAAACTCTGTAAGGAACAATTTATTCTATAAAAACGGCGAGCAATTATGCATCCTACGCCAGCCACATACTGCCTCAGTTGCACTCAGACAAATGGATTGGTAGATTAGTTTTGCACTTGACTGGTTTTGTCTGGCAGCACAGAAAGCCGACCGTGTCATATCCTGCCGACAATGCGGGCTTCTCCATTCGGAAACAGCCAGAGTCATTTGGTGGGCAACAGATTACACGTACCCTCAAACACATACACACAAACACATATAAATTGCTGTCGTGAACGGGAACGGCAGGCATCGTGGAGGTTAGAGCATCAACGGTAACAGACAGGTTGCTATTTGCGGTAAATGAATGTGTATATTTATAGGTTTTTCAAACTTTTTTTTGCAGAGGATTTGCTGGCAAAATTCACTTGAATGGGTAAGTGTACCCTACCACACACTGTTTATCCCACACACACTTTCCATTTTACAGAATACAATAACAAATTGACAGACAAAGAACTCAAGCAGACATCACCGAACAAGAAAAAGAGAGGTTGTGTTTGTGGCAGTGTGTGAGTGAGTGTGTGTGTGCGTGCGTGTCCAACCTTGGTGTTGGCCAGCCTCTCTCTGGGATCCGTCTGCGTAACCATGGAGATTGAGTGATCGCCATCTTTGTGTGTTAATCTGGTTTCCCTGCATGGGGCCACAGCACAATAAGGTAGGCATAGACCACTGAAGGATGCCTCTGAGAGAAAATGAGATTGGGACCATTGTCAGAAGGATGTCTCTGAAAGGGAATGAGACAGGGACCACTGTCAGAAGGATGTCTCTGAGAGGGAATGAGACAGGGACCACTGTCAGAAGGATGTCTCTGAGAGGGAATGAGACAGGGACCACTGTCAGAAGGATGTCTCTGAGAGGGAATGAGACAGGGACCACTGTCAGAAGGATGTCTCTGAGAGGGAATGAGACAGGGACCCCTGTCAGACGGATGTCTCTGAGAGGGAATGAGACAGGGACCACTGTCAGAAGGATGTCTCTGAGAGGGAATGAGACAGGGACCACTGTCAGAAGGATGTCTCTGAGAGGGAATGAGACAGGGACCACTGTCAGACGGATGTCTCTGATTCTGGTTTATCTAGATACAACTATCATAGTTTAAATACGCTTCAAGTGACTTTATGACCATTCATTTTGTGTATGTGATGGAGAGGATCATTTAGTGTGGGCAGGTGTAAGACAACGACTAGTTCATCAGAGGCTTGTATTTCCACCACGGTGTAGGAGTAGGAGTTAACAGTGTTCTAATTTACAGGGGAACAGGCTTGTAGTTCCACCACAGTGTAGGAGTTAACAGTGTTCTAATTTACAGGGGAACAGGCTTGTAGTTCCACCACAGTGTTGGATTTAACAGTGTTCTATTTCATAGCGGAACAGACTTGTAGTTCCACCACAGTGTACGAGTTAACAGTGTTCTAATTTACAGGGGAACAGGCTTGTAGTGCCACCACAGTGTAGGAGTTAACAGTGTTCTAATTTACAGGGGAACAGGCTTGTAGTTCCACCACAGTGTTGGATTTAACAGTGTTCTATTTCATAGCGGAACAGACTTGTAGTTCCACCACAGTGTACGAGTTAACAGTGTTCTAATTTACAGGGGAACAGGCTTGTAGTTCCACAACACTGTAGGAGTTAACAGTGTTCTCATTTACATGTGAACAGGCTTGTATTTCCACCACAGTGTAGGAGTTAACAGTGTTCTCATTTACATGGGAACAGGCTTGTAGTTCCACCACAGTGTAAAAGTTACCAATGTTAAATTTCAAATGGGAACAGGCTATGTATTGGGATGGGTGGATTAATACAGCTCAGGAAAACATTAAGGGACCACTGCACCTTTTTCTTTCCTTTACAAAACATTTAAATGGATAGTTTGGTTAAGGAACAGAAGGGTTTAATTTCAGAGCCCACCGCAAATTGAAAATGTTCATTTAAAAACAGAATTATCCAGACATGTTGCTGTCATTAATCAATGATTTTTTATATTTATTTTGGAAAGAAATTAAATGAACTTTTAAGATACTTAACAATTCTATGCATCATTGTTAAGTATGCTTAAATAGTTCCTTGAGTTAGTAAGTCCTCCACGCTGCCCCTCGTCTCTTCATAAAGCCTTTCACAGGGACGCGGAGAGAAGCACAGCCCCTAACAACATGAAGGGGAATGTGGTCAGTCGTGTTCTTCTGCTATGAAGGCAGAAGGAACATGAAGAGTCTTTTCAAGTTATGTCACTTCACTGAACAGTAATGAAGCAAAATTAGATTAGTACAAAAAGTCTGTACAATACTGTGGCAGTGCCTGTTCAAACACAAGAAAATCAGCCACATAAAATATATGATTTTGGGATCTGGATACAAGCCTTGGTATTTTAGTTTTTGGATAGAAAAGCATTGGTATCAGTGATATCACCCCTCCCAGAGGACTGTGTGTGTCAGAGGGTGAGTTGCTGGAGGATCAATTTTGGGGTGTAATGGATTTCAAAAATATGCTGATATGTAATCAGTTTAGTTACCAGCAAAACATTTTAATCAGATTATAGATAATTGCTAAAAAAATACAGATGATTACTTCTCTGATTACTTTTAAATTCAGAATGGTTGACTGGATTTTAATATAAATCTAAGGTATTCCAGTAAAAAACTTTGCTTACAAACATAGTAACAAGTTGCCCGAAGCCCCAACGCAGCAGGCATATCCAAGCTGTCCGAGCAGCAGAGCCCTGGTTGTTCCTACAGTTTTGTATAGTAAACATGGAGCACGCCTACATTTCTAGGAACATATCTATGAAAAATGCCATTTGGTGATGTTCTGCGAATTCATCTTTGTCAAGACAGTGGGTCTAACTCCTCCCCCCTGCTTCAGTGCTCTCTTCTCATCCTGCCTTCTCACTTCTTCTCTGGTCTGTATTTCTTAGTGTCTGAATGTTCAGGCTGTCTCACGTTGTGTCTAATAAGGGTGGATCGGCGTGCCAGTGGCGCCCCCGCTTGGCTTGGCAGACAGGCTTGGGCCTCCGCCGCCAACTCTGCCACTTCCCCCATTCACACGCCCAGACAAGCAGACATCTTCAGAGACACGTTCTGAATACCAAAGGAACAGCAGAGCGAGCGGAGATTGGGAAGTCAAGTCATTTGGTAAGAAAAATGGAATCCATATGAATTACATTCTGGAGTAGTGTGGCTATGACATGAGGAAAACATGTTTGTTATTGTGCATCATCCCGACCCTGTTGGTTTAAAGGCTAGGTCCTCCTCCTTCTTATTTCAGATTTCTCAGTGCGTGTTTGTGTCTGCACATGTTTCTGACTAATAAAAATGCTAAACACTAGCAAAACGCAAACCTAGAGAGGAATCTGTCAGGAAGGCTAAGGAGTAAAACAATTGTCTGAAAACCTGCAAAACCATTCACTTTTTGTGGGTTGTCTTGCTGTTGCCTCTTCAGTGCATCTGTTGTCACTTTCATTTGCACCAAAACAGATGACATTGATTCACAATCGCTTATGCTTCCAAACTGAACAGATTGATATCCCTGAAGTTTAATCGACTTGGTGTTCAACTGTGATGATTTTCTGAGCAGTGTATTATAGATGCTGCAATGGAACAAAGTGTCTGCTACATGGTACAGATTATTAATACATGCTTCAACTTCTGAACACGGAGAGAAAAAATACAGGCAGAAATGTGGACAATGAGGAAGAGCGGGAGGAAGAGGAAGGGTTTGTGTGGGTGTCTGAAAAATATTTCTTCACAGCCAAAAGCAGAGGAAATGTCGGAGACAAAAAAGACTGCGGAACTGGACCTTCGATCAAAAACTAATAACAGATTCAGGGGAACGTATAGGCACAGAGAGAGAGTTGACCAAATGCAGAGAGCGAAAGCATCAGGACAACGGAGTATGCACTGGGAGGAGAAGTAGTCTGACAAACGATGTATGTTTAGCAGACCTGCTGCTCCAATCAGAACAGAGGACCGCAGCGGGAGGAGCCCCAACGAGGCCACAGTACTGCCTGAGCAATCCGTCATCCACTCCCATCACAGAAAGGACCCCTTGGGTGTGAGAGGCTGAGAGGTGGCCAACAACTGCCTGACAGATGAATCATTCCATCCCCTGGGAGAGATGACTCAGAACAGCAGACTGGGTGAGGTGGCCAAAACACTGCCTGACAGACGCCGGACACACTGAGAGAGGTGGCCAAAACACTGCCTGACAGACGCCGGACACACTGAGAGAGGTGGCCAAAACACTGCCTGACAGACGCCGGACACACTAAGAGAGGTGGCCAAAACACTGCCTGACAGACGCCGGACACACTGAGAGAGGTGGCCAAAACACTGCTTGACAGACGCCGGACACACTGAGAGAGGTGGCCAAAACACTACCTGACAGATGCCGGACACACTGAGAGAGGTGGCCAAAACACTGCCTGACCCATCATCACTCATCTTTAAATCACAGGAGAGAATATGCACCCACACACACACATGCGCACGCACACACACACACACACACGTATCCACACACACTTTCAGACAGCCATATGCCTCTGGGCCCCTGTAGGCCACCAGGTCCCTGGGAAATACAATTATATGCATCATTTCTCTACCCATTCAAACTGCTGTGGATGCGCAGAATGTTTGGTGTGCGTCTGTTTAAAGGATGGCTTGCTGCTGTGTCAGGAGTGCACTGTGATTTTCCAATGTTACGAACATATTTAAATGACTCAGATTTGCATATGACGTTGCCCACCTATCCTCAGCTGCCATAGAGAGCATCTGTCTCCTCTCGTCCCCCTTTACTCCTTATCTGCCTGTATCCACTCTAACCACACTCCGTACCTCCCTGTATCCACTCTATTCAAGCTCTGTATCTTCCTGTATCCACTCTATTCAAGCTCTGTATCTTCCTGTATCCCCTCTATACACACTCCGTATCTCCCTGCATCCCTTCTATTCACGCTCCGTATCTTCCTGTATCTCCTTTATACACACTGTATCTCCCTGTATCCCCTCTATTCACACTGTATCTCCCTGTAACCCCTCTATTCACATTGTATCTCCCTGTATCTCCTATATTCACACTGTATCTCCCTGCATCCCTTCTATTCACGCTCTGTATCTCCCTGTTTCCCCTCTATTCACACTGTATCTCCCTGTAACCCCTCTATTCACACTGTATCTCCCTGTATCCCCTCTATTCACATTGTATCTCCCTGTATCTCCTATATTCACACTGTATCTCACTGTATCCCCTCTATTCGCGTGCCTGATTTTCCTGTATCTCTTCTATACACACTCTGTGTCTCCCTGTATCCCCCTGTATCTCTTATAAACACACTCTGTATCCCCCTGTATTCCCCTGTATCCCTTCTATACACACTTCGTATTTCCTTGTATCCCCTCTATTCACAATAGCTGGGCCCTCTTCTAAACCCTTTTGCTTTCTCCTCCCACTGCCAGCCCCTTTAAAGTGTGTAATGTTGGATCTTTATCCTTTTTCAAATCCGACGTTCCAGGGACGGGAATTCCCTCATGCCTTTATCCTTTCTTTTTGAACAGAGAAAATGGATGGAAAGAGAGAAGGATTACAGCTCAATAACATCATGGCATTATGACTCCCTGTTCCCCACCCACACACAGATTAACTGAGGGAATGAAACCTGCTTTAGCATTGTAACCTGATAATACTCTCATCGTATAAAAAGGCTTTTAGGAGCAATAAATAGTAAAACCTTATTCAGCTAAGGGGTTAATGAAAACCATGCATCTCGATGACCAAATGTTAATACGGGACTGGAGAGCCTAAACATGTTTGATTACTTTCCCAAAGCAAGTTATGTTTTGTGAGGTTTAGAATTGCCATTACTGGGGCTTGATGGATCAGTGACTAGCCATCTGGAACACCGGGACTGACCCAGGTGTGTGGAGGCCAGGGGCGGGGCTTAGCTTTCTTTCATACGCAAACCTTAGCCATAAAACCTTCTTACCATTGCTACCTGATTTCCCAAATAAAAAATTAAAGGCGTATAATAACACTTTTTAAAACAATTAAAAAAACAGAACCCGGTTTTTAGGCCACAAAAAGACATACCGGCAGTTACAAAAATGGTGCTGCTAGCTGATGTTGGACCAGAAACTGTATCCCCCTTAGCTTGAAGGTGATCTATCCATCTTCTCATACCTCTGTTTCTCAAGTTCTCCTTGTTCTATTTTACATCTATTTTCCTAAAGTTACTGTTATAAATATTGTTCTGTTGTCCTGTTTACGTAAAGTGTGGTGTGGGTTGTGTGTGTGTGTGTGTTGGTGTATTGCTGTCTGTCCCTGAATTGGATCCATCTTCAACAACGGTTAGTTCAATCGTTACGTGACATCCTACCTTGCGCGTAATTAAATCATATGCAACTACGGTAAAACTATCCAAGGAATGTCAGTGCCCTGGGCAGACAGGTCTGTGTATGGCTTGTCTGTTTGTAGTGGGGAATAAGAGTGACGTACGACTGACTTTCCATCAAAAACCGTAAAAGGAAGTCTCCAGGGGTAGATGTGGGACAAGAGAGAGGGAGAGAGTATTAGAGACAGAGAGTCAGAACGCGAGGAGAGGCACACGGAGTATCCCCTGGTGGTAACAGACCTGCCTTGACAGACAGTAGAGTGAGAACACGTAAGAAGGCGGAGCAAGCCGGGACGACGCTCCGCCGGCAATGCTGGGCCCAGTGATGTATGGGCTATTTACAGATAGCAGGGCCATCCACACCATCCCTCACCCAGACCAGGAGCGGAATAACAGATAGGAGGGCAGAGGAGAGTGTGTGTGGGGAAACTACTTGGGGGAAGCTAGAGAGGAGATTAACCAAATTAATAAATGGGACCCGGATAGATGAAGACGGGAAAGGATGGAGTGGGAGGCGAGTTTGGGGTTTGTGGGGCGGTGCTGGGGGTTGGGGGTCGGGCGCTGGACTTTGATCTGGACCAATGATCATTGGTATTCAACACGGACACCAGCAGAATGTTCTTCTCTCCGCCTCTCCTGTTCACCGTGTCTCATTAGCGCTCCACTTCACAGCGACCATGTACTTTCTCCATTCACACTCCGCAGATCCCCAGCTAAGAGCCCCTCGCATGTTGTCACGTCCTGCTGCTAAATTGTAGAGACATTATGTCTTAAAATGACTGGTACTTATGCATGTACATGCAAACCTGACCCTTCAACAGAACCAGATGCAGGAGACCCTCTACAGTCATCAGCTTGGTATTCACCGTGGTATTTACAGTGGTATTCAACGTGGTATTAAACGTGGTATTTACCGTGGTATTCAACGTAGTATTCAATGTGGTATTTATCGTGGTATTCAACGTGGTATTCACCACGGTATTCACCGTGGTATTCAAAGTGGTATTCACCGTAGTATTCACTGTGGTATTGACCGTGGTATTCACCATGGCGGGAATTCCCATAACAGTTTTGTGAATGTAGGCAGCAGAAATGTCACTCGCATAATGATCCAGAATCAGTACCATGACCAAACGAAATGACCCAACATTTGATTGTTAAGATTAATGACCCGTGTTGGACTAACACGTTACTCTCTGTCTGCTCGTCACCAATCGGCCCTGGTTTGACTGCATTTGCTATGAGGACACTAGTGATTAACCTAGTGACACACTAATTGGGACAGTCATGTTTGTACGTGGTTGTCTCATTTACTCTCACTGTCGACCAGACTTGCAGACTCAGGCAGAACTGATAAGACCCCATCTGATCCAAGAGCTTTCCTCTCTCCTGCCCCCTTACCCTCTCCTGTCCCCCTCTATCCTCTCATGTCCCCCTCTGTACCCTCTCCTGTCCCTCTCTACCCTCTCCTGTCCCCCTCTATCCTCTCATGTCCCCCTCTATCCTCTCATGTCCCCCTCTGTCCCCTCTCCTGTCCCCCTCTCGACCCTCTCATGTCCCCCTCTCGACCCTCTCCTGTCCCCCTCTATCCTCTCCTGTCTGTCCCTCTCTCGACCCTCTCATGTCCCCCTCTGTACCCTCTCCTGTCCCTCTCTACCCTCTCCTGTCCCTCCCTACCCTCTCATGTCCCCTTCTGTCCTCTCCTGTCCTCCTCTATATCCAGATAATGTTTGGCAGGAGAGCTTCTGTGTGTGTGTGTGTGTGTGTGGATGACAGGCTGTACACCAACCAACAGCATCGAATGTGCAAATTCACCACCGATGTGACACCTGCTGGCCACAAGCAAGAGCAACGATCACATACAGCACATCAGGGAGGTGTGTTGGGTCCACTGCCGGATAATGTGTGTGTGAGTAGATGAACAGAACTGTCCACAAGACACATAAGAGAGCATCAACTGTAAAGGTGTATGTGTACGGTAGCTGTGGTACCCATGTAAGAAAATATGTGTTTTTGTTTGTGTACATGCTACTGATGTTTGACCGCTATCCAACTGGAGGGGAGGGCTTGGTGGCCGGAGGCTGCTGGGGCCTGCCACTCGGAGTAGTGGTCAAAGCCACACCCCCCCCACCTCTGTTTTCCCTCCCTCCTCCCCACTTTGTCCTCATCCCCCTGTTCTGTAGCGTTGTTTGACTTGTCCCCGTGTGCCGTTTGTCGTAAAATAACCTACTCATCCGACCAAATCTCTTTAATTCATCTGTTCATTGCTCCCCATTGGAATGACCTCATCTAACCCTGTGTGTTTATATTTACACTGAAGCCATTTAGCAGGGGATACGGAGCACACATGTTCATGCTAACCCCTTGTCCAAATCCAATCCCAAACCTTCAATTCACCCACCCCTTTTACCCCTCAGCCATCAGCCCCTTCTCCTCCCCCTTCATCATCATCCTTGCCTCTTCCTCCTCTTGACTTTACCCATCATCCAACCTTGTTTTCTTTCTGTTCTTCTGGCCTATGTCCCCTCCTCCCAGAGGGTGTGCATTGTTCTCCATGCTGCTGGGTAATCTGCAGGCGGCAGGCAGGCCTGTTTAGCCAGACACAGGGTCTTAACTGGGGATAATCCTCCAGCACTACATACATCCATAAAGGGGAATAAACAGCTGTACAGAGAGCCATGCTGAAACATACAGGGGTATATAGAGACAGACAGTGGCCTGTGTGTTCACCCTAAACAACAATCAAACGCTGTGTCTGTGGACCAGCAGAAATCAAACACTGTTTCAAATGCCAAGGCTGAGAAGCTGTATAAGCAAGGAAGGAATGGAAGACATGGTCCATTGAATAATGAGTAGATTCTATCAAATGAAATAAATAAGAGTGCTTAAATGAAGGGAGGAAAAAGGAAGGCTTGAGATGAAATGAACGAGTAGAGTGATGAATACAGTCCGTTGCACAAAAACAGGGGCAAAGTATAAGAAAAGCATTAAAGAGTATCCTGGGATGGTCTAGTTTCCTATATGGAGATATAGCATGGTTTGGTTTGAGTTTAACCTTATGGGTGTGGTAACAAATCATGCCTGGTTCAAAAGACCAAAGACCTTAGAAGAAGAAAGATTATCTAAGCCCAAGAGGCTGGGAGGGGTTACAAAGCCATTTCAAAGCAATTAGAAGTTAATCATTCCACTGCCCAATGGATCATCTACAAATAGGAACAGTTCCAGACCACTGGCCATCTAGGTTGTTCCACCAAATTCAGCCCAAGTGCTAACTAAATGATACATGTTGAAGACTGTAAAGGGAAACATCAAGGGATCGGGGGGCTTCTCTTTCCACAATCAATGTCGAAGCGTGAGTCAGCTTTCTGAAAGAGACTACACAAAATATGCCGACATGGAAGGTCAGGAAGAAAGAAGACTTTGCTTTCAAATATATATGATATGACTGACATTTGCCAGACAACTGGGTAAAGACCAAAACTACATGCACAACGTGTTCTTGACAAATGACTAATAGGTAAAGTTCTTGGTCCGCAATGCCCAAAACAGTTAACATGTTAAACAGCATAACTTCATACCTCCCTTAAACCATTCAATTGGTGACATTATGTTATGGGGCTGCTTTGCTACCACCAGAAGTGGACTGAGTGCTAAGGATAGTTCTTGACCAAGTACTGGTCTTTCACAGAGAACAGACTTTTATATTTGGGACAGACAAATTGGCTCCCAAACGGAAAAAACCACAAGCAGAGGTATAGATGGAAACAATCATTCACGCTCTCCCATGGCCTTTATCATCAGTCTATCTCTCCTCTCCTGTCTTCACTCATTTTGGGTCATCAGTTTCTTCCTCTCCCCTTTCCCCTCCTTTGTGATCATCAGATTATCCCTCTCTCCTTTCTTTTGCCTCTCTCCTTATTGCTTTCTGTTCTTGGAGGGTGGTTTAATTAGTTGTTCGTCTCACCTTCATTAGTTGAGGAGGACAATGATGATGGATAGAGGAATATATTGTGTGCGATACACACACACACACACACACACAAGCATGCGTGGTCCATTTGAATTCCTACTCCATGTTGATGCTGTGTAAAAGTGTGTCAGGGGTTTGTAGAGAGGGGTTTGTTATTACACATCAAAGAGCTCTCCCACTGAAGCATTTCTTTTTGTGTTCCCGCGGGGAGACCCATGATCTATTGTGTCCTCAGAGTAACTGAGCTTGTAGCTCATTGTGGGAACCCTGTTGCTCATGTGCATGCACTGTATGTACAACATATCATGATTGTAGCTCACACAGGGGTGTGAATATGCCAGTTCTGTAGAGATGGGACTGTAACTTTCCATGCCATTATGGAACCCGTTTCAACAATGGGAACCTGATTGTCGGATATATATTCCTAGTCATTTTTCATATCATTCCTCTACTGTGTTACGATGGCCCAGTTATGATCCAGGAGTTAGAACTCCCAACCAGTTGACTGCATTAAAACTAAACATGTCATTTCGATGTCCGTGGAAGAAGGCATTTTCTCCCAGTAATGTCCTTTAACCATATCTAGGCTTGTTCAATGTTTAGCACTTCAGTTGATTGCTAAAGTAAACAGCCCTTTTCTCTCCAATAGAAGTTAAGCTTATTGTCGGGTTGACAACTCTTCTTCCGTGTTTTCTTTGGATAGTGCCGACAAAATCCTAAGTGTGCACTCCTAAGTGTGCACTCCTAAGTGTGCACTCCTAAGTGTGCACTCCTAAGTGTGCACTCCTCACGCACTCCAGTTAGGGAGGGTTATCATCCGCGACAGGGCCCTTGGGAAGTTAAACTGCAGTCCATGTACAGCAATCCAATTCATTTGAGTCTGTGTGTGTTTTTATCAGCACATGAGATGTAATGATTACCCCAAAAGACTCTCTGATTGGAGACCTGAGGAGAAATAGAGATGTGGGCGAGGCAGCAGCCAATACGCGTGTGTGTGTGTGTGTGTGATTGTGTGTATGTAAGTATCTCTTTTGCTAATCATTTAATTTCCCCTTTCCCATACTGGATGTGTGTGTGTTCATCTTTTACTAGCCTCCACATTTCACTGATCCCCACAACGGAAAATGATTTCCTATTTCTGGGTTAGGTTGAGATTAAAGTAACAATGAGGGTGGCAGTTAGTAGAAGGGGTAGTGGTTATTATTAACAATAGGTTTTAGAGGGTAAACAAGGTTTTAGTGTGGATTTGTGTGCATTTTTGTACAATATACACAGTGTGTGTATATGATGGCGTACATGTATGTGTGTGTGTGTGTTTGTGTGAAAGAGAGAAAGAGAGCACAACCCCCATTACGGATTTGAGGAGTGTGAACTGATTTGTGTGTGTTTGACAGCGGAGAGAGTATGTTTCCTTTTGAGAGAAAGCCTCGTGGGAGCAGGTCCCAGTCTAGTTAGAAATGATCAATAGAGCCAAACTTAACTGAAAACACACCCAGAAGCACAACGTGGGGGATTGAGACAAGAACGGCTCTTTATAGAGATAAACGGATGTACTCTACACAAAAAGCAATTCTATACTTCTGTTCTAGCCTGGAGCATAATTAGCTTGGTCAGAATTCATGAAATTAAATTGTGCCACTACCTAAAAAAGGCATCTGCAATAGCAGCTGAATTTGTTTACCCCCATTTTTTTTTTTTGCCACAGCACATAGCTTCTTTTTCTCAGTGATGAATGTCATCAAAGGTGTGTCAGAATCTTGAGAATTTTGTGAATCTGCCTATGCAAGCCATTCATCTGGTAAACTGCCAGAGACTACAGTCCTCAAGTTGTCTGTAAATCTAAAATACGCAGGTGGAGTCATCAGTGGTGGTTGACGTGTAACATAAATGCAGAAAATTTTTGAGGTACAAACTCATACTCATGCCTGTCCGAATGGAGAGAGTCTCTGGAACATTTGGATATGTTTAGTTTCTCTGTATGATGCCTGTAAGCCTTTCTATCAACCAAAAAGGTTAGCCGAGCAGTAGCTTGTAGAACAAAAAGTATTCTTCCTTAGGTTCACTTAAAACAATATTTCCTAATAACTACACCTTTAAATTCTCTGATTTAGTGATTTAATATTATCACAGTATGTTTTGTAAATCAGTAGCACTTAAATCACCATCAGGTAAATAAGATTTGAGCAATTTAGAACACAATTGATCTCAGGATACTGACTCCAGTCTTGTCACAGTAGGACAGCCTTCTCATGGCCTGATAGGCTAGTTAAAGGGTGCTTTAACCAGCCAATCAGGTCTCTCTGGGCAATTAGGCAATTACAGCATTTTAATTGGATGTGATTATGGCACTTGTGACAAGAAGTTGAACAAAAAAGGAGAGACTAATTGAAGCTTCAGATAATTAATCTAATGGAGGAGACCCGCGTAATGCTAGAATGAGATAAAGCACACTTCAACCCAGATCATCAAAGAGACCAGTAAGAAGCCTTGCCTGCATGGGAAACTACATGGCTACCAAATTGTCTGGCTCCAACTAAAAGCTCTATGATGCTGTCAGAGGTTACTTTGTTCTCACCAAGACTCTAAGTAATCCCATCTTACAATTACAACATTGCAAACATTTTTTTATCTTATCCAAGAATCTGTCCAAGAATCCATTGGGCCAGCGACGGAACACACATGAGTAAAGCCACATTTTGAAAAGTTGCCACAGGAACCTCTGACAGATAAAAGATTCAGTGCCTTTTGACTGTATTGTATAACACATACTTTGGCTCCTTTTGAAAATCATAGTGTACTTGAAGTACACTTGAGATTTGAAGATGACTTGACCTATTCCATTGTGTAATGTATTGTCTTTAGAGAGATCTCACTGCTCTCACTGATCTCAATGACAGCCATGGGTACTGGGTTATGAAAGATATTGTCATATTATGTAAACTACATTATCAGCTTCCCGAATTTTAGACAAAGACTATAAGTGACCCGTATGGACAGAAGAATTGGCCTGTTTGTAACCCAACACAAAATGACATTTCCAAATAAAACTTTATTTAATCTAAACCTTTTTATATTAAGGAGGTGGGAGAATGCGTCGCACTCTACTTCAGTAAATGTCTGACAGCTCTGTGAACTCTGCTGCCACAGAGATAGGAGGAGACACATGAAAGGAAGACGAAACATAAAAGTGTTTTGCTGTAAAGCTCATAAACATGATGAGAGAGCGAGAGATCCCGAAGTTAAACATCCATCACTCCGAAAAAAAGCGGGAAATAGATTTCTGATTTAAATTCTGGTTTAGACGGGTCCATTCCAGCATGTCTTTGGGCAAAGGTTAAATGATGGGTAAAAGGTCAAACATTGATTGATATCTCAGCTCTGTGGATGCACTGCAGTAAGTCACGTTTTGCCAATACTGTGGTTTTAAGCCTATAAAGAAATAAACAAGCAGCTCTTTGTTATCAGACTTTACAGTCATTTACACATAGAGTGTGTAGGGCTCTCAACACCCTTCTCATTCCTACTGCTGAAGAAAGAGAAAGAAGCTAGACTGAAAATGTGTTTTTGTTGAAGAAAAACAAAAGATACAGGAAAATGAGTAGGACTATAGCAAAAGTCATACATGGAGAATATAAAGCAGCGTTTCTCAGATAAAAGGGCCGTCACATATCCCTCATGAAAAGTTCCAGTGATTGTATAGACGCATCTTTCATATAATTGCACTAAGTACAAGCATCGAATAGATAGCGTTTGTACTGAGATCATTGTTTTCAATCATATTCAACTTGTTTTATTATTAATGAATTTTTTATATTTTCTTTTCTGGTATTTACACACAATGAGGAAAAAAAAATATTTTAGTATAAATTATAGTGTTTTGGATTACAGTTCAATGGCCAAAGGAAGCTCGGGTATATAACTGACGCTCCCAAAATATTAAGGTATTTCATGAAATAATCACACAAAGTAAGATGAATGCATGAATGCTTTAGATTAATTACTATAAATCTAAACAGGATTTCTGATGTCCTCCACATACATTCACTTAGCCATCTAAACGGGGAAGCTAAGGCAAACTTAACCCTTAATGCCTTTGTGTGGACCTCTGGTCCCCAGATACATGTCGCCATAACACAATCAGCTGTCAGCTGTTATCAGGAAGCTGGTGAATCCATGGGGAGGCATGTCTGTTTACACATCAACACTCTACTTACTATCCACTTTTCCCTGGCATCCATTCACCTGTTGTGACAGAAAGGATCTTATCTTTTCCTCTTCCCGATAACATCCATCTCCGATGTCATTTAACTTGCCACCTATTTAAACACACCGAGAGCACACAACTGTAAACATCACCATCATCTCTGCATTAATTTAATAAAAGCCTTTTTCTTTCTTAAAACGACATCTGTGAATACAGTATATATACACAGAGGTCATAGTCTCCTCTGATCGAATTGATGCTGGTTGGTGGTTTTGTGCACACTGCAACACTGCTTACAGATGAGTCTGTGAAGCGATTGCTCATTTAATTGCCTATGTTAGCCTGTCCGTGGGAATGGGTGCCGGTTTGTGGGTGATTGATGTTGGAGCGTTTATCATTTTAATCTTGCACAGCCATCAAACAATACATATGTTTGATAGACAGTTGTAGCTAATCAGAGCATATTAGGTTTAGAGTTAGGTTAACGTTTTGGGGGGATCCCAGGAATGAGGATAGTCGATATCAAGGTCTGTATCCTCACATTCGGTTCTGTTGTGGTTCTTATCATGCTGCTCACTCAAACAGGAAGTTTTACTGGAATCCATGTGCGCCAGAGGGAATGCATTCTCTGGTATCCTACCTTAATTGAGCTCTAGGGGCACCAAAGCCACCACATGTCCCTAGAGAGCAGCGAGACATGTCAACCATATTCAATCACCAACAGTCCTAAATCTGAACAGTGCTTGCCAATTGCCTCACCCACTATGGGGCCCCATGTGCTAGGGAAGTTAACATATTATTGGAAGTAACTTCTCCTTCCCTTTCTCCTAGTCTCCTTCCTATGTCCTCTGTCTTGCTATTTCATCTTCTCGCTCTCTGTGTCTCACTTTAAATCAATGTTTTTCAAGTGTATGCCTTGCCCAACATGATTCAAATTGGGTTGCCAACTTCAATTTTTTCTTGATCACAAAATGAGCATTCTGCAATATCTACAGTGCACCTTTACCGCCAGATGAGTTCATAAACTAGATAGGGCTACCTACAACATCGGACAACAGAACCAACATGCGTGGATCACATTCTAGTTTACCATGGATACAACTGACACAACATGTATTGTATTCGTATTAGAAAGGACCAGAGTATCAGAGCCAGCAGGGCCAGACACTCATTCTCCCCTGTGAGACTACATTCTCTATCAGTATCATATT
This sequence comes from Novumbra hubbsi, assembly GCA_016801125.1. Classification (NCBI taxonomy): domain Eukaryota; kingdom Metazoa; phylum Chordata; class Actinopteri; order Esociformes; family Umbridae; genus Novumbra; species Novumbra hubbsi. The sequence goes on along the minus strand of JACXGK010001594.1, from coordinate 15,887 downwards.
GTAATATCCAGTGCTGAGTAAAGCCAGCATTTTGTTGCTCCCGGTTTCAAATCCAGAAACCTAGAATTAGAACCGACTAGCAGGCGCACCTGTCCCATTAGAATCTCATTAGCTCAACACTAACAAGGAGTAATCCTACATTCATAACTGGACCAAACCAGTTTGGTTTGACCTGCACCTGTCCATGGTCATGCTTGTGATAATAATGGCCTATTTTTCTTGTTAATAAGAAAGAGGCCTGAGAAAACCAATTGGTTCTGATGATAATAATATAACAATTAAGAAAACCGATGTATGTATGATGTTTTGATAATGCTGTTTTTGTTTCATGTCATTTGGGTGGTGAGAAATGTGACACTGTTCAAAATGATATATTACTGATCTGGTCTGTCATGTTTAACATGGTCACTCTGGGAACATTTCAGCAGCAGACATGCTAGTTGTAGTTAGCATAATGCACTGCTACACACATGCTAGTTGTAGTTAGCATAATGCACTGCTGCACACATGCTAGTTGTAGTTAGCATAATGCACTGCTGCACACATACTAGTTGTAGTTAGCATAATGCACTGCTGCACACATGCTAACTCCACGCAGCAAGGTCAAGTAAACAGACTCAAGTTCAGGCTACCGACTGCTGCATGATTGGCTGGACATAGTTTGTGTTGATGGGTTCATGGGCCCCTAGATCTTGTGGACGGAGGGCTGCAGGGTCTCTGATACACCAGTGCTGCTTCTTTGTGATTGTAGTTATTGCATTGTATTTCTTAGGGATTAACAATGTTGTGTATATGATGGTGCATGGTTATGGGCAAACCTCTGGTGGTTATGTCCCCATTGCCTTGGCACAATCTAGGTAGTAGAACTGCAGAACTTACAGGCACACAAGAGACGGTACATACACATTCACTCATAACAGGGGGTTTGTTGTTGAGTGGAAGATCTGTGGAGGACCGTCAGGAACTGAGCATGAACCTTTGAACTCGGTTCGAGAGGAAAGCAATGGGGAAATGAAAGCCAAATCCGGGAGATGTGTGATTTGGTGGGAAAATGTATGTATGTTAGAAAATGCAGAGAACAAATGAGAAAGAGACACGGAGAAGGAGAATGAAAGAGAATCAAAAAGAGTGGAGAAAACACCATATTTACCCTGTCACTAGGATCCTATTGAACATTACGTTGACACAGAGATTCCTATGACAGTATACTGTCTAAAAGCAACCTCTGATTGGTACATCAATCCTGCAAGTGACGCATCATGCTGATGAGGATTGGTTAATGACCCTGGTGGGTTTCCATGGCGACCCGGAGCCTCAGTCTGGTCCAGCTGTGTCCTTCACAGAAAGGCCTTGAAGGACGGCAGACTTCCCTCCTGTCGGTCTGCCAATCTGTCTGTCTCTCTGACAGTCTGCCAGTCTGTCTCTCTGTCTGTACGCCAGTCTGTATGCCAGTCTGTCGGTCTGCCGCTCCATCTCTTTCTCTATGCCTCTTTCTCTCCCCCTGCACTGCAGAGCCCTGAGTCAACACTAAGACCAGGACAGAGAAGTCCACAGAATAACAAACAGCTCTGGGAACAGCCTAAACCCACAGACACAGATACACACAAACACACCGAAATGCGCTGAGCAAAAAGCAATGCCAGCTCTGACATCTGAGCTATTATTGATGAACAGGACGAGGAGCTGATGTACTGTAGCTTTTCAGTTGACATCTTGGTCTGGAGTCACATATATGTCCTGTCTAAACTGCCTGGACAGGTTTAAACTGCCTGAAGAGTAAAGCAGTTTAAACCTGTCCAGGCTTTGGCCATTTGGTCAACTGTTCACTTTCGGAAAACCGGCACCACAAAAGCCCACATAAATCTTGTGTCATCAAATCCTTCAGAATGTACTGCGACGATGTTGGATATTGCTCAGCCAGGGGCAAAATACATTTATCTTGAAGGAATAATTAATGGGTACAGGGCCAATGAAATAAACCTTCATTGAAGGAAGACAAAATACCTCATCAAATCAAATATGGTACTGTTAAAAAAAATTGCACATAACAAGTAGTCATCTCTATATTAATTCTCAGTGAAACCTTCAAATAACAAAGCTGCTTGTGGACTGATAAGCACACCAAAGCACGTCAAATAGCACATTAATAGAATAAAAAAAAAACATATTGCTGGCTCATGTTATGCATCATAACCTGACATACAGGCAAAATTACAAAGCTATTAGAGATAGCAACAGGTGAGCAATATCCACTGTTGCAGCACAAATGAAGCCTGGGCGGATATTTGAAGCTAACTGGAGCTGGCTAGATAAAGAAAACACAGAGTTTTGATGCTGGCTAAAATTGTGATGCTGGTCAGTCCCTCTGCCTCACTGGTAGATCGATCTCCAGGGTAATGGACAGAGAACGGCCGTCTTCCGTCTGTCAGCCCCCTAATGCTGCCCCAGCGGGCCTTTCCACCTCAGCACACACCTCCATGGAAGCACTCCTCTCTTTAACGGTTTCCTCTCTATCTCTCTTTGTTTACTCTATTTAACTGTTTCCTCTATCTCTCTTTGTTTACTCTATTTAACTGTTTCCTCTCTATCTCTCTTTGTTTACTCTCTTTAACGGTTTCCTCTCTATCTCTCTTTGTTCACTCTCTTTAACGGTTTCCTCTCTATCTCTCTTTGTTTACTCTCTTTAACGGTTTCCTCTATCTCTCTTTGTTTACTCTATTTAACTGTTTCCTCTCTATCTCTCTTTGTTTACTCTCTTTAATGGTTTCCCCTCTATCTCTCTTTGTTTACTCTCTTTAACGGTTTCCTCTCTATCTCTCTTTGTTTACTCTCTTTAACGGTTTCCTCTCTATCTCTCTTTGTTTACTCTCTTTAACGGTTTCCTCTCTATCTCTCTTTGTTTACTCTCTTTAACGGTTTCCTCTCTATCTCTCTTTGTTTACTCTCTTTAACTGTTTCCTCTATCTCTCTTTGTTTACTCTATTTAACTGTTTCCTCTCTATCTCTCTTTGTTTACTCTCTTTACCTGTTTCCTCTATCTCTCTTTGTTTACTCTCTTTAACGGTTTCCTCTCTATCTCTCTTTGTTTACTCCCTTTAACGATTTACTCTCTATCTCCCTTTGTTTACTCTCTTTAACGGTTTCCTCTCTATCTCTCTTTGTTTACACTTTTTAACTGTTTCCTATCTATCTCTCTTTATTTACTATATTTAACGGTTTTCTCTCTATCTCTCTTTATTTACTCTCTAACTGTTTCCTCTGTATCTCTCTTTAATTACACTCTAAATGTTTCCTCTCTATCTCTCTTTAATTACCCTCTAAATGTTTCCTCTCAATCTCTCTCTGTTAACTCTCTTTAACTGTTTCCTCTCTATCTCTCTTTGTTTACTCTCTTTAACTGTTTCCTTGCTATCTCTCTTTATTTACTCTCAAACGATTTCCTCTCTATCTCTCTTTATTTACTCTCTTTAACTGTTTCCTCTCTATTGCTCTTTAATTACGCTCTAAATGTTTCCTCTCTATCTTTCTCTGTTTACTCTCTTTAACTATTTACTTTCCATCTTTCTTTGTTTACTCTCTTTAACTGTTTCATCTTTATGCCTCTTTGTTTACTCTCTTCAACTGTTTCCTATTTATCTCTCTTTGTTTACCATGTTAAAAAATTTTATTTCCCACGGCGTGCACCATTTTCTTGGTCTATTACTCCAAATTCCCTCTCAGTCTAATCAGCCAGTGTGAGAGGTCAGGACAGGTAGGAGTGTGATTGATGTAGAGGTCAGGTAGGAGAAGGAGAATCAAAGAGAATCAAAAAGAGTGGAGATGTCTGCCATGTTGTCCTGTTGTTGTATGTTTTTATATTGTCTGCTGTCAGGTCTGTGTTGTTACCAAGTATAAAGGTGTGTTTCTTTGGTAGTTTAGTGGTTTCCCAATGTGTTTGGTTTAAATGTCTCTTTTTTTTACTGTGATGTTGCCTTGTATCTTCTCTTTACAGGAGGTGTTTTACATATCACTGATGTGGTCGTGTATATGTGTCCATTTTAATGTTTATATGTGTGTGTGTTCATTCTGTTTATCAGTGGTGTGATCCAACTGCTTGCATTCCATTGTTCTATGCATGTGTGTGTGTGTATATGAGCAAAAAGCATGAATCAAAGAGCCTTCAAAAGGGGCAAAACAGTACATGAGAGAAGTACAACCATTATGTTTAGCTTTTTCTCTCCAGCTTCTCACATCTACTCACCACATATTTTCATTCATGCATATTGCATGCCCTCTGATTGGTTGCCAGATCATAACATTGACAAATGAAAGGAGACCATCTGGAGCTGAAAGACGGATTGTCACGACTCACTACTCAAAAGGACCAATGGATCTGAAATGGATGAATGAGAGCATTGCAAGAAAAGGAGAGGGTGTGAGAGGGAGAAAGAGGGAGGGGGGAGGGAGGGAGGGAGAATGAGGGAGAAAGAGAAAGGTAGAGGGAAGGAGGTTGGGAGGGAGGGAGAGGGAGAGGGAGAGGGAGAGGGAGGGAATAGATGAGGAAAAGGAGAGAAGAGAAAGAGACAACCAAAGAGAGAGAGAGAGAGAGGAACTTAAATATTTGAACATTGTTACAACTCTGTACATAACAAATAACATAACATTTTAAAAGGCCTTTGTTCTTTTAAAATGGCTGTATGTCATGTTTCCTTTGAATGTCAGAGTTTTTTTTTTCTTCTTGGCTTTCAATTTATTTTTTTATCATGTCATTCGTGCTTTGGCACTCAAAACAGACGTTTTGAATGTAAACAAAGCCCTTTAGATTGAGTGAGTTTATCCCTATCAGTATTCCCACATAAAACCCTTCACACACACTCTCTGATGATATTTCTCCTCCAGGTGAGAGGCCGGCAGGCTCAGTGTGAGGGCCAGCGGTGGAGTGCTTGGCCCCTGGAACTCTTGATTCAAAGAGGTGTCGGACTTGGGAGATCCATTTTCCAAACAATCCAAACAATGAATGTTCTCCTCCTCACCTCACACGTAAGGGTTGAATTATCAGAGCTTTCCTTGAGCCCCATGCTTCTCCTTTGAATTCCTTTCTGTCTCTCTTCTTTTTTTAGCCCTCTAAAACAAGCCTGTGTGTCTCTGGAGACCGCATGTGAATGAACACAGCAGAGAAGCACTCAGTGTCTGTCCTGCTTTCACATGCTTTCGTCCCAAGATAGCCACACACACACACACACACACACACACGCACAAGCACACACACACACATGCACTCACACACACATACTGCACTCACACACACAAACACACACACACACACACACTTTGCTGCCACTCTCATTCACTATTTAGGAAGTAGAAAGCAAAAAATCCAGAGAAAGGCTGGTGAGAGAAAATCTCACCATGGATCGTCAAAACAATGTCCTTCCACATGGCATGCGTGGTAGAGTGTACAACCAATCTCCAACTGGCCAATCATTCTGTTAGTCCACCATGTACATCATGCCTTAATTGGAGTGAACTGACTTGACCATATGCCCTAGTCAATATCCTATCTAACTGAGCTTAGAATGGTGACAGTCCCACTGTTTGAACAATGGAATGGATAAATTGACTAACTGAACTGTACATTTGAACTAAACTGGAACCAGCCATGTGCTTGAACCAGTCAAGCGCTGATGCTAATCCCATTCTGCTTAGTGCCATTCGGTCCTGAAGCTCTGCACTTAGTCTGAACCGCCTCAATAACCAGTATAATGGGTCAATGGATAACCTGACAAATACTGTATTAGCACTGTAGCTACATGTCCAGACTCTCTGTGTAGAGAAGTCTGCAATAAGGGAAGAAGTGCATCTACTGTATATCTCTCTTCTACTTCTAACATAACCTCAATTACCTTACCTGACCCAAGCTCATAAACCTAATCGTTAATGCCTAAACTTAACCTTAACCCAAATTCTAACCCTAAACTTAAGTCAAATAAAGCTTCTTGTTAAAGGGTAGACTACTGACCAAATGTTCTCACATTGCGTCCTTGTTTTACTTTTGAGATGAGGACATACCTTACTCGGCTAGTACAATAGGAACTCTTGTGTACTGTGTCTGTATGAAGAGGTTATAACCAGGTGTTTAAGGTCTGTAGGAGGAGGTCATAACCAGGTTTTTATGGTCTATTGGAAGAGGTCATAACCAAGTGTTTATGGTCAGTAGAAGGAGGTAATAACCAGTTGTTTATGGTCAGTAGGAGGAGGTTATAACCAGGTGTTTATGGTCAGTAGGAGGATGTCATAACCAGGTGTTTATGGTCTATTGGAAGAGGTCATAACCAAAAGTTAATGGTCTGTGTTCAGTCAGAACCAAGTATTGGGTTAGTATTAGGTCACGACCAGGTGTTAATGGTCTGAATGAGATCAGGACCATGTATTTATGGTCTGTGTTATGTCAGGACCAAGTGCTCATGGTGGACATTAGGTCAGGGCCAGGTGTTTATAGACTAGGTGTTTAGCTTCTAAAGTCAATGTGGTGTTTTGTGTGTTTCTGTGTGTGTGTGAGTAAGATCTCTGAATGATTGCAGGGCTTAGTCAAGCAGCCCTCCAAAGGAGGCGAAGGAGGAGGACGGGAAAACTTCCTGTGAAATGAGAGTAAGATGAAGAGATTGAGTCTGTGTTATTGTACAGTTTGGCTTGTTACATATAATTTAAACACTCTTTTGGTCTCTTTCTCACTCTCTCTTTCTCTCTTTCTCACTCTCACTCTGTCTCACTCTCTCTCTTTCTCTCTCTCACACACACACATACTTGCTTTTTCTATCCTAAAGTTATTCCTAATAACCCTAAAGCAAACCTTTACAACGTAACCATCAACCACTTTTCCCTTGTGTGGGAACTGCCAAAATATTACATCATGTGAAACAGTATCACTAGAATGACAACACACATCAACCAAGAATATTTAGCAAAAAAAATCATTCACCTTGTAGTTTCCTGTAGCCATTACATGTTAATCTATCTGCCCCTCCCCCCCACACATTTTGTTATACAGACACATTGGGGCTTCTCCAAAAGTGACTCGCTGCATATAAACTTACTAATGGCCAAGAAACAAACAGGGTCAAAGCTCACCACCCACCCACAGCACAGCCTCCAAGATTCCAGTACAGAAGCTATATAATAACAAGGCAGTCGTCTCATTACCACACTGCCTGTGAGGTGTTGAAAAATATTCACTGACACGTAGTCTCATTTCCATATTCCTTCCTCCTGGTAATTACACTTGCAGTTTGTGTTTTTTCAAGGGAGGAATTATGTTTTCCTAAAACGAGGTAACATAACTTTGACAGTTATATATGTAATTGTCCTGTGTGTCTGTACTAAAAGAGCCTCAATGCCTTACAGGTGTATTTCCAGGACCATCCTCTTCCCTCACAATCTGATTCACCAATCTTATAATTCATATCAGCATCATGGTAGTGATTGCTGGTTAAGGGCAATCCACAGATCTACTAGTAGATGCAACAACCACCTCAGGAACAACCTCATCCAGATGGAGGATCCTAAAATATGCTCAATGACATTGTTATAAATATGGGTAAAAGGGTTAAGCAGAATCCATTACCGCCATCAAAATAGAAATGTAAATAATGTTTGTGTTTTACAATTACAGTAAATGGTATTTTCAAATAACAGGAATCTCAAAGATTTTACAAGATTTGTTTCATATATTAATGGAAAATAAGTCAAAGACACAAGCATAACTTCACTTTGAGGATCAGGCTATCCTTTCCTGAGAGGCTCAAGCTACCCTCTCCTGTGGCAGAGGTCACAGATCAGAGTCAAGGTGAAGTTAGGGTTCACTCAGTGCCAGAAGAAAGGAGTGGGACCATTGCAAAGGTAGTATGAAGTAGAGAGCGCCAAGACAGAGGTTAAGAGGAGCAACAGAGGGTTTTTACAAAACAATCATTTTACAGAACACATTTTCCTTTAAATAATATCAACATAGTAAGAAAAGAAAATCTCCCTTACAACAAGTTACTCTCGCTGTGCCTTGTACACATACTCACACGCCGTTTTGGCCTGACCACTGACCGGGAAGGCATATAAACTCACAGACAATCTTGTTTAACTGGTAAATAACACAGCAATCTCTGTCGAACAAGTGCTGTTAATGGCGATAGTAGAATTGTTTCTGTGCGAGTTGAATTTTAGCTAAATATCTTGTTCTTTCTGAATCTGTTTATGGTGCTGGAAGGACCTAAAGACCCAGGCACTCAAGGTCTAGCTAGCCCATTCTTAGTCAGTATAAAGGACACAGCTATCAGATGATGAAAGGCTAAATAAAATCTGGTAAAAGCTGCAACATCTCTAACACAGTGAGCCAGAGCTGGCTACAACCCCAATAACCTCAATATCCATAGATCCTGCCTCAGTTTGTGTGTTTCACTCAGGTCGTTGTTTCCCCTGACAAAGCATGTTCTGTGTTTGGTTACTCTAAAATAAATCAACCAAGGATGCCTTCAACCAGGCACAGGCGGGTCAGTTACTCATAAAGTACAGTTTTATTGCAGATCGCAAATGTTTCATATAAAAGGCAAATTTTTCTTCTTCTGTCCTCTGTACTCAGTGTGGCTAGTACAGGGCCAGTAAACGCCCAGAATGTTGAGTTTGCCCAACTGCCCCATAGACCCAGATTGAGGAGTGAGCAATACTAGCTGCTTCCAACAATCCAACATCCGATTACTATTTTTGTTTTTTAGTCAGAGTGTGGCATATTCTTGAGGAAAGAAGATTTGGAAGGAGATGGAGTCAGTGGGACTTGGCTTGCGCGGGGAATATTTAGAATTGACCTGTGCAAGACTCTAGCCCAAACACAAGCCACATATCCTAAACTTTAAACCATGAAATTGTAGTGTCATCCACACTGCCATAATTAGAAATGTACCTCTGAGGAAAAGGACTGAGCCATTGTCAAACATGACCCACTTCCACACCTGGCCAACACTGTACTATATGCAATTTTACTACCTTCACCAGTAGGCAGATATGGCTTAACTGTGCATTTACTCTCCCTGCAATGTAACTGGTGAGAGAAAATAATAAGGACAGAAAGAGAAAAATCTGAGGAAAGAAAGTAATGTCAGAGGGACCTTATAACCTTATTACTAAGGCAAGCTAAAAAGAAGCATGCTAAATTAAAGGTGCGGAGTAATGCTTAAAGGGAGTAATGCTAAAGAGAGTAATGCTAAAGGGAGTAATGCTTAAAGGAGTAATGCTTAAAGGGAGTAATGCTAAAGGGAGTAATGCTAAAAGGGAGTAAACCTAAAGGGAGCAATGCTAAAGGGATGAATGCTAAAGGGATGAATGCTCAAGGGAGCAATGCTAAAGGTAGGAATGCTGAAGGGAGCAATGCCAAAGGGAGGAATGCTGAAGGGAGCAATGCTAAAGGGAGGAATGTTAAAAGGGAGCAATGCTAAAGGGAGCAATGCTGAATGGATGAATGCTAAAGGGATGCATGTTAAAGAGATGAATGCTGAAGGGAGCAATGCTAAAGGGAGGAATGTTACAGGGAGTAATGATAAAGGGAGGCATGCTAAAAGGAGGAATGTTACAGGGAGTAATGATAAAGGGAGGCATGCTAAAAGGAGGAATGTTACAGGGAGTAATGATAAAGGGAGGCATGCTAAAAGGAGGAATGTTACAGGGAGAAATGATAAAGAGAGGCATGCTAAAAGGAGGAATGTTACAGGGAGTAATGATAAAGGGAGGCATGCTAAAGGGAGGAATGCTAAAGGGAGGAATGCTAAAGGGTGTAATGCTAAAGGGAGGCATGTTACAGGGAGGAATGTTACAGGGAATAATGCTAAAGGGAGGAATGTTACAGGGAGCAATGATAAAGGGAGGAATGTTACAGGGAGGAATATTATGGGAAAAAGGTTCTGAATATTTAACTGCACATTAAATTACTTCCAGTTCTAGTGGTGAATGGAACCTCACTTCCCTTCCTGCCAGTTTCACTCTCCTCTTCCTCTCTTCCCTACTCTTTCATCATCTTCCTCCTTACTTTCTCAGTAAGACAGCCGTGTGACAGAGGCAATGTACTGTGGGTCTAACAGTAATTACCTAAAGCGGATAAACACGTGGCCCGTATTCTCTCCTATTCCTTGTCGCTGTCGGTTCAGGGAGAATTACTGACAGCAACTGAGATGAAGCTCTGTCAGAGTGAGGCCTATGAGCAGTGATATCAACAGCTACAACGGTTCACCCGTGCCTGACAGCCTTTGATCTAAGAAAAACACCCGGCGTCTCACCGTGCACCAAGGTTCAAAGTTCAAGTTCAAAAAGCTCATCTTAGAAAAAGTGAATACATATTCATATTCAGTGACACACACTCCCAAATACAGCGTGAATACCACGTGTGAATACGAAATGGACTTGTAACGCGTGTGAGCACAGGAATAATGGATTGGGATCCAAAGGTGCGAAGGGCACACTGTAATCAAACAGAGGTACAAAAGAGCAGGCAAAAGGGCAAAAGAGTGGACAGGCAGAGAACTTGGGGTGTTTAGGGGCAGAATGCTAAGTGTGTCTGGGGCGTTGATTGGGTTTGGGAGCGGCTCTCACTCAGCCCCTCAGTTGACGGGAATCCGGAATCTCCCCCACAGCACATGCCGATTCCCCTCCGACATCTAAAGGATGGGGCGCATTATGTCAGGCGACGGGTGAATGGGGGGGATGTCTGTAATGACAGACTTGATAAAAGAGACGTGGCAGGCAGAGGAAATCCGGTACTGGAGGGGTAACTGAAGACGGTACTTAACAGGATTTATCCGGTGGGTTATTGTAATAGGACCGATATACCGTGGGGTAAGCTTCTTGCAAGGCAGGCGGAGGCGAATGTCACAGGTTGAACCAGACTTTTCCCCGGGAGGAACAACGGAGTAGGTCGACGGCGACAATCTGTGCTGATGTTTCCCACACCCGAACACTACGCCGGAACCACTCGTCCACCGCAGGCTAAGAAATGGGTTCCGTGTTCCTCCGGTTCCTCCGGTGTGTCCGGTTCTGGAAACCGGACACACACTGGTGAGACGAAGGGAGGAGTGTGTTAAGGAATTCTGCACGTACTCAACCCATGGCAGATAACTCCAGCCATGTGGTTGTATTGAGCTACTTCCCCCATCTCCTGATTCAACCTCTCTGTGTGGCCGAGGGATGATATGGACACAGTCCGCCAACTTAGAGGCATGGGGTAGATTGATTGGAGGAATAAGGCGACACATCTTGCAGAATCAATCACCAACCACCAAGATTGTGGTAAAACCGTCAGAGTTAATCTGTGATAAAATCCATGGAAATATGAGACCAACGTCTGTGGGGAGTATGTAGTGGTGTGAGTTACCAGCCGATAGTTCATGAGGGCTCTTTTACTGAGAACATACTGAGCACAACAGGATATAATTCCGAATGTCCTTGGCCATAGAAACCCACCAATTGCTTTTGGACCAGGAGTTTAGCAGTACGGGTAATCCGTACAATGGATGTCCTGTACAGTGTGGCACCACAGGACGGGCGCATACATTTTACCCAGCAGGGTTTCTGCTGGGTTCAAGCACGTCCTGACTGAGGGATTGGATTTCCCACTGGACCAGGCCAACCTGGCAGGACAGCGGAAGAATAGGTTGGACAGGGTGGACTAGAGGGGAACTCATGTCTATAGGGAAAAAAAATGTCTTCCCTTGGAGATAAGATTCAGAAAAAACAACCTGGCGTGTGTCTCTTGGAAGTTTTAATAAACTCCATGTTACGGTGATCAGTTAGGACAAGGCCCCGGTGTAGCGAGCCCTCTAGCTAGCGCCTCCACTCCTCAGGTGCCAGCTTAAATGCGTGCAGCTCACGGTTGCCCACATCATCGTTCCGTTACGCTGGTGTGAGCTTCTTGGAATAGAAAGCCCTGGGGTGCAATTTAGGTGCAGGTTCCCCTGGGGTTGAGGAAGAACAGCCCCAACTCATACCTCTGACGCGTCTACCTCGTTTGAGCTGAGGTTCCAGATGAATCGGCGGTAATAGTTGGAGAAGCCTAGGAAGCGGTGGACCGCCTTCACCGTATGGGTTCCTTGTGATTTACAAAATTGTGTTATGGCCACAAATTGCAATATCCTACCCAAATGGAGGCAGAGTTATGGCCTTCGTGACGTCATGGTCTAGTGGGACAATTGCTGAGTAGATGGCCCTTCTCGCCACGGGAGAGACATAACCGCTCTTGAAGACAAAGAGCCTCTCCACAGGGGTGAGAGGCAAGCGACCCAACTGCATGGGTTGGTTTGGCACTGCAGGGGATGTGAAGGGTCTGGTACGTCGCAGGTTGGACAGGAGATTGTCTATGGATATTGATATCCGAAGGAATTGGTCCAATTGGTCTACAAGCAGCTCTTGATTCATACATCTCCGGTAGACTGAGAAGAGCAGTCTCACTCCAACCTCTCCCAGCATTGTACAGACATCCAGAGCATACTCAACTGCTGAGCAACGTCCTTGCTGGTTTCACACAACAGATCTGCGGACTGTTGGCAGCTCAGAGGGCATAAGCTCAGTCAAGGGCACGCCCGGTAAGCAGGGATATAACAAAGTCCACTTTGTCCTTATAAGGTGGTTCATATAAAGGTCACATTGCAATGAAAACCATTTGCACTTGCTGGGAGCTCCATCATACGGGTTTGGTAGCGATATGGAAGGTGAGGACCGAGAAGGGGCCAAAGTACTTAACAGAGTAGGTATGGATGCTGATTGCTGAAGGAGAGCGCTTAACTCTTCCGTTCCATCCTCTTGTTGTTCGAGGGGTGTCTGCAGCTTCGATGGATCCATTTTAAATAGTGAGGTATTCTGTAACCAGTAGGCACAGGCAAAATGATTTGGGATCCAAAAGTGCGGAGGACAGATTTTTATCAAACAGAGGTACAAAGGAGCAGGCAAAAGGGCAAAAGAGTGGACAGGCCCTTTTGCCTGCCAGGTGGATCAGGTTGAGAACTGGGGGCATCAGAGATGAGCGAAGGTACAGGGTGACAGGCAGGTGAATAAATCCAAAGGGTAAGCAGGATGGTTAAAAAGGCTGGCAGCAGACAAAATAAAAAAAGGGTTAGCAACAATCAGGTCGAGAGAACATGGTCCAGGGGTCAGTAAATAATCAAAAGCCAAAACCAGTTATCAAAAATAATGTAAAAAATGTGGGTTCAGTACAGGAGAAAACAATCAATACCTCACAATGGACTGACAACAGCTGGGAAACTAAATAGAGGACAGGAAATTAAAACAGGTGTTTAGTATTCTGGTGATTGTGAGTTACATTCGGGGGTAGAATGCTAAGTTTGGGACTGGATCTCACGAGATTGCAGTGAGTATTAAGACTCATTAACAATTAAAAGGGAAAGGTTCTAAAGTAGCGAAAGGTTCTGAAGTAGTCATGTCTATAGGTAAAACGCAGGGAGGACTAACTCAACTAAAACCAAGAGCTGTTGTTCTGTGTAGTTGAGAGGAAAAAGGAGGGGTGTGGCACGGGGTTCATATTTGGTTGGAGGGCGGCGTCCCTGGTAGCGTGGGAGTGGAAATCGGTTTGATTTACATCACATGCATCTTTCAGAGACTTTACTGCACAATGGGTCTGTACTTCACAGCACAGCACTGCTTTGCACAAGAACAGATGAAAAAGGCGTCATTGAGGGAAACAGAAAGAAAGTGAGAGACAGACAGAGGGAAACAGAGATAGAAAGAGAGAGGGAGATAGAAAAAATTTAACAAATGGAAGAAGAGGAGAGGACAAAGTATGGCGGGGAAAGTGCAAATCAACTTATTATGGTTCTTTTTCCACTGTGACAGAACATGAAGCGGATTTGTGAAATATTCAGGGAGGTTCAACAAACCTCTTGCTGAGACGCAACGTTGCACACAGACATATTGGTAATTTAAAGCTTTTTCAAAAAACATTTGTTAGGAGATGTGATAAGACTAATAGTAAATCAGTCACAAACCAGCTCTAACTCTAATTATAATATAACTCAATGTATTCATTTTCCCAGTGCAATATAGCATTATATTGCCCGTCACACTTCCTAGGAAAGAAAATATTTGGTAATGTTTCTTATGTTCAAAATCCATTTTGCATTGACAGATACGATTTTCATGATCTAAATCATTCAGTTGGGTATTTTTCTAACAGATCATTAAGGTCACATCTAAGATGGATTATAACCAGCAAACTTTGTTGACAGAAGAGTGTAGCTTTCTTGCAGGAACATTTGAACATTTTACTTTTGTAGTCATGCTTAAATGTAAAAGGAAAAACAAGCAGTGGCTATACCCTCAATGTTCTTTGAAATTTCACAGAGATATGCTTGTTTAGTTTTTTCTTAGAAAATACGTTTTTATTCATTCAATAAAATCTGAAAACTAAAATAAAAAAACTAAACAGTAATGTAGATCTATACTACCTCTAAATTGAGTTCTCAAATTACAACTGAGTGTGTTTGATAACCTGTCAGAGTTCATGTCAGAGCCAAACACATGTCATTTTTGCCCATTTTCCATCAGAGGATTAGTGCTATTTCAACGCATTTAGTTTCATATTTTTTCATTGCTTTTCTCATCCGACAAACGTGTCTTTGCATAGTCCATAGTGAACATATAGGGCCGGTACGGTGGTATTTCTCACACACAGAGAGTCACAAGGCCATGCACACAGAGTATCTCTAACAACACGGAGAATACTGAGAGTACCCACCGCAGGCAACTCTTTACCGCCCCAACAATAACAACACACCAACGGCATGATTTATCATCTGAGGGACCGGGCTCAAGGCAGTGTTTGTGTGTGTGTGTGTGTGTGTGTCTGTGTCTATTTAAACAGACCAAGGTTCTAAGAGCAGGGAGGTACTGTAATTCGTTTTCTTTTTCACATATATTTTTCATTTTACAATTATTTCTTTACGTGTCCCTTTGAGGGTTTCCTATAATGGACAAAGAATAACAAAACAGAGACTGGTGAATACTTGTGTGTGCGCTTGGGTGACACATTTTGATGCACATAAACTGATACACCGATTTACAGACCCTGTCTGACCTCCCACACACAGACTGATCCCATTTTCTTAGCAGGAATAGGGTCCACTTTGAAGGCAGAGCAGAAAGCTGTGGTGAAGTGTTTTATCACCATCTCAGGTCTTGGATAGACTAGGTGTCCTGACACAACGCAGCATACTGCTATGAAGACACTGGCATCCCGAGGAGCATTGCGTTACACTGGCTAACAGTTTAATCCCCCTGTCCTCCTCTGGCCTCCTAATCACTGGACCGCACCATTAATTACACCTTTACACACTGCGCCTCGACCAGACAGAGAGGGAGAAAAGGAGAGCAGGGATTTCAGGACAGCTTCCAGTTGAAATTAGACGTTTGTCCG
Organism: Novumbra hubbsi; assembly: GCA_016801125.1. Classification (NCBI taxonomy): domain Eukaryota; kingdom Metazoa; phylum Chordata; class Actinopteri; order Esociformes; family Umbridae; genus Novumbra; species Novumbra hubbsi. The sequence continues at coordinate 457 of JACXGK010001594.1, read as the reverse complement.
GATCCTCAAAATATTTCTATTTGCTACTAAAAGTTGGCCACTAGGTTCAGCATAGTTACACCAAAAATATATTGTGGGGCTGTGTGGCTAGAGGGACTAGAGGGGCTATGTGGCTAGAGGGTCTAGAAGGGCTATGTGGCTAGAGGGTCTAGAGGGGCTATGTGGCTAGAGGGTCTAGAGGGGCTATGTGGCTAGAGGGTCTAGAGGTTCTATGTGGCTAGAGGGTCTAGAGGTGCTATGTGGCTAGAGGGGCTATGTGGCTAGAGGGTCTAGAGGGGCTATGTGGCTAGAGGGTCTCGAGGGGCTATGTGGCTAGAGGGTCTAGAGGGGCTATGTGGCTAGAGGGTCTAGAGGGGCTATGTGGCTAGAGGGTCTGGAGGTGCTATGTGGCTAGAGGGTCTACAGGGGCTATGTGGCTAGAGGGTCTGGAGGTGCTATATGGCTAGAGGGTCTAGAG
>JACXGK010001593.1:24600-66937 GCA_016801125.1 Novumbra hubbsi | reverse complement strand
AGGTCTGTGGGAGGAGACAGAGCACTGGGGCTGCAGTAGGTAGGTCTGTGGGAGGAGACAGAGCACTGGGGCTGCAGTAGGCAGGTCTGTGGGAGTAGACAGAGCACTGGGGCTGCAGTAGGCAGGTCTGTGGGAGTAGACAGAGCACTGGGGCTGCAGTAGGCAGGTCTGTGGGAGGAGACAGAGCACTGGGGCTGCAGTAGGCAGGTCTGCGGGAGAGGAAGACAGAAGTCTACATATGCCCTAGACCCATCTAACGCAGACGCTTTAAGGCCCCGCTAGGGAAGGCATCTATAACCTCTGCTACGCCATCAGTCATGGAGGGATTCTGTCCACTCCCCAGTCGACGGCAGCCCGCAGGAGAGGGACAGGACAGATAACAGGGAACTGTCACTCTCCTCCTCCGTGTCACTTCCCTGTTCCCTCTCAAGACACAGCGTTACCTAAGCCTGCCGGAATGTCACGCATTTCTCCATCAGTGTCTCCCAGCCCATCATCTCATCAGCCATCGCACCCTCATTCCCACTCCCACTACCACTCCCACGGCCCTAGTCTCATCCAGTGTAACAACACATTCCTCTTGTACTTCCCGGCTTCTTCCTTATCCTCAGGTCACAGCAGGAAACTAATGACAGGGCTATAAAGTGGGAGGTGGAAGTCAAGGCCCAAAACACACCCAGCCACTCAGAAGGGGGTTAGTGGTGACACAGCCTATAGGCAGACCTGGGTTAACCACCGCACAGTAGAGGTGGACAGGCTGGAAACAGTGAGAGTGGAAAACAAATGCCAGGGATGAAAGAGGACAAATGCAGTCCTCACACACTGGAGAAATACTTATCTTTTTTTAAGACAATACACCCCCTTAAATAAATTTCAACATTTAACATTAACAGGTCAACAGTGCCCGAATTAAACACACGCAAGCCAACTGGAGGGGGACAGGGACAGAGAGAAAGGAGGTAGGTGAATTGGAGGAGGGGTGGGACAGAGAGAAAGGAGGTAGGTGAATTTGGGGAAGACATGGACAGAGAGACAGGAGGTGAATTGGGGGAGGACAGGGACAGAGAGACAGGAGGTGAATTGGGGGAGGACAGAGTGGAAGAGACTTATATACCTGGTCGTACTCCAGGGCCCCGGGGTAGAGGGGCCAGCCAAGGAAGAGTTCAGCCATCACACAGCCCAGTGACCACATATCAATGGCCTCACAGAAGGGCAGGCCCAGGATGATCTCCGGGGCCCTAGGAAGGGAGACACGGACACAACAGCAAAGTGGTTAGCTACACATACAGGTCTGCAATAACACAATGACCAAGACTTCACCACAAAGAACTAATGGCAAATTGATTAGATCCAAACTGCTTTTCCAGCATTGCAATTAAGCATGGCAAGTAAACCTAAAAGAAAGACAGGTCAAAGATCCTGTTATCTTATAGTTGTTAAGCGATCCGTTGGCCAGAATTAATGATGATCCAGCTTGGTGCCATTGGATCGCCCAGAATAGGTTAAATGATTCCTAAATAATGGGAGGTCAATCATTTTGGTTTTGAGGCCACATCAGGATTTCTTAAAATACACATTTTCGGTAGTTTTAGAAGTTTAAGAGCGACTTTAGTTGTTATTACCCCCGAAAAACAGCTTTTGTTACCCACCAGCCTCAGGTAAGCCAGGATGTGTTCAGGGATCAACCTGAACAAGGACAACCAGGAAGCACGGCACCTCAACGGGGTCACTAAGTGCTAGATCATTGTAATGCTGGGTAACCACACCGTGTTGATCCTGTTAAACAGCAGGCCTAATACTGTACGTTGTCAGACTTGAGGATCGCCATGACGCAGCCAGATCAGAGCGGATCTGGGTAAGAGAGACGGACAGCTCCACAGAACACTGAAGTAGAAACCTTACCTGGCATGGTCAAACTGCCAGGACCCACCTTAACATTGTCTCCTATGGGCAATTGTAGACCCATGTGCTTGGTGACTATGAGCAAATTATTTGTTAAACCATCCACGGTGAATGGTATTTTCTAATCGGCCAATGCAAAGACTTGTGAATCCCAGCCATCCTACAGAAACATTTTGGTAGGATTGCGTGGTTTTCATGATATTCAAATGCATGTAAACAAGTAAGGTAAACGCTTTAACCAGTGTGTTTGGAATGTCTGGAACGGCAACATTAAGCTGGTCCTGGCCGTACAATCAAACCCTGACAAGGTGGACGAGCACTCATTACCTTTGTTTCAAACCACTTTTACGTTTACAGTAATAAAGAATGTAAATAATCTACAGAAACGATGACTGCGGGATTGCAAGGCAACTGTAGCACGCATCTTGACAGGCTCAGTTCTTCGCGGCTGGCCGAACAGAACGGGACAATCCTGAGCAGCTCATATGAAGCGTGTCTTACCGGACCTAACCTAGGAGGAAGCCTGGCGGTATGTCATTGAGCCGTACGTGGCGGCCCAGCGGATGGATATGGCTAAAGTGCCAGCCACAGCTGCCGTGGGCAACAGCCAGAGAAACAAGGAAAGAGGACCAAGTCGTTACATGAGGACTCTCAGGCCTTACAGTCTATTAATACAAGCCAGTCTCTGCCTGGAGCAGGTCGAGGGGATGAGACTCAACATGTACAGTAATAGAAACACACACAAGACAGTGGAAGCCGGAATAGAGTTACCACATTTCAACTAACGTTACCCTTATCCTCCAGCTGCCCTGCCCGACACTCCTAAGCCCTTCAACTTAAATATCTGGGTTTGATTTATACTGTCTGTGACGTGCAACATAGCCTGCATGTCCAGTAGGAGGAAAAAACAGCAAGCCAGTTCTACCCCAAACAATTACATAGGCGGTTCCCCGAGCTCTTCCCCCGAACATGGAATCAAATTAGTCTCTAATAGATTCAAATTAAATGTTGCCGTGTTTGCAGGCATTAAAACTAGCTTTTGGACTTTGCACCCAATCTAGATGGAAACCATCCAGGAGTGTGACGTAACGCAGCATATCACAACGGCCTTGTCACAGAAACTAGGCTATTCTTATCCAGGCGCTAGAATACACCCAGCCTTTGCAGGAGGACCGTCCATCAACACCTTAGTGGTATGCGGCAGGTATGGCGACATGGAACTGTCACACCGAGCCGGGATCGGACACATCTTTTAGATTTCCACAATCTGTTCCAATAATCGAGCACCCTGGGGCCGTAATTACCGTTCCACTTCTTGCCGCACTCAATAATGACTGACTGAGAGCCGGTTCACCATCTCAAGAGGGTGAGAGGGGAGAAGCTCCCGTTTGAAGCGGATGTCAAAATGGACATAAAAGGAGGAAGGAACAAAAAAAGAAAGGTACGTTAAAAAAGAAAAGCAAAAGGAAAGGGAGTGAATAAAGAGTCAGAGAAAAAGAGTGAAGGGACAAACAAAAAGATAAAACTGGCCTCTGAGCCAGTCTGGGTTGTATGAGCGGTCGCTGGTGACCACTGGTCTCATGTCAAGTTAAATCCATATCCTGTCTTCAGGGTGTGACGTGCAAAACGGGGCCAGGGGCACTTAACAGGCACTTTGAAGAGCACAGAGGTCCTGAGGACACGCCTACCAGGTTGACAAGACACTCCCCAGGACACGCCCCCGACAACTCTGGAGGTCAACTCACATGTATCAATCGTGGGTACAGTGTGCCAGTCCAGACTAGTGTTTAGTTATAGTTGTCTCAAGCTATAATACTCGCACGTTTCACGATTTGGTTGTTCACAATAGACAACCACCTAATTCCAGTCTGAAATGTGTAACACTACATTTCAGATATTTCTTTTTGTTGCAAAATGTGTATTAAATGTAGGTCAAATTAATATTGGACCTAATACCGATGATCATAAATATCAGAGTACGTTAGCAACCCTGCTTGTAAGCAATCACTGGAAAGTATTCGGAGTCGCCAAGTACCTTATTTCTGAACAATTGTCAATACCCAAGAAGCAGTTGTGGTCACAACAGAAATCTCTCAAACAAATCCTCTAGTATTACTCAGGAACAGAAACCCACAGGTCCACAACAATCAACAAAGCCCTAGCTCAAAACACACAACGTCATTTAGATTCAGCACGAAATAACACCATAGTGGGTGAAAGAGACGATGGGGAAGTTGGGAACCCAACAAATGTATAATACACGCATTATACATTTGCACAGACCACATTGAAATATATTTTAAAAGAAAAAAAAAAAAGATAGTCATCAAAACTTAAAAGCTTTTCAATGACAATATTACATTTTATTTTGATGAATTACCTAATGTCAGCCAAATAGTAGCACAGTTTTTGCCGTTTTGGTATCTACAACGTACAGAAGGACTGTAGAGAGGCTGCGTATATGGTCAACAAACAAGCAAATCCACAGTCGGCCCGGCTGGGCGCAGCCCATCCAAGAACACGACGGGCTTGGCTGACGGCGGTGACGGATGAGTCTGGGTGGAGAGGCAGACATGAGGCGACTGTCTGCCCCCATGATGCTAACGCATGGCTGCCTCCCCACACACGCTACGAATGGTGAAGCAGGGCTACCAGAACCCCTTCCTGTGCCCCTGCTACTCCCTGAACAGGCTAATGCTAACGGTGCCCACTGTCCGACTGGCGCGCGGGGATCACAGCCCAGATTCGGGCCAATCACGTGAGGCTGGGAGGACTGGATATGCTGGGACAACTTGTTCCTAGAGTTGTAGATGAATGCAAAACTTGTGGGTATGTCTAATTAAGGCGCGGCCATTTGAAGACCTGACGGGGCAGTTAAAGCTCTCTGGAACATTAGCATATCAGTCAATAAGTGTTTATGGACAACTTCCGGAGTTACGTTTAGCACAGGGGAAGGAAAGAAACGTTACCAGAAATGAAATGACAAATACATTTACATCAATACATTTTCACAGAACAGCTTTCTAGTCAAATAACTAAGGGCTTTTGAAAACTCCAGGATTGGACAACTATAATAGCACCAATAGAAAGAACAGAAGACACGTAAAGACTTTAGCAGCCAAGAAAGCAGAGTCACATCTGCTTTGCATACTTCTATTCTGGACCGGCCTTGTCAGGAAAGAAAACTACTGAGCGTGCCTCTTCAGCGCAGCAAATACAAAGAGAATATGGCAAAGTCACAGGACTAAGGACCTGGTGTAAAGTTGGAGGTGTGAGAACCTGGTGTAGTCTTGACACTACTGTGCTTCCAACAGGCTGACTATTGATGTATGGGACAACAAACACCTCAGGAGAAGAGGGGAAAAGTCCATCAAGGGCAGATAGCGTGAAATGTCAGTGAGCTCAAAAGGTGGCCCACAGAACCGAATGTGTTACTGATAAGTAGCTACAATTGGCATAGAGGTTGTCAGTCATAACATCCCACGGTTTAGGGTGTGTATCTAAGAGGATCTTTAAACTATGATATGTTTCCAGAAATCTATATGACTACTGGAGCCGACAGGTACCGTAAACTGAACTTTATATAGCCCGCACTACTTTTGAAGGATCCCCCACTGAGAAATGCAAGCAGTGTCATGATCATATGGCTTGTCAAAAACTACAGAATCAATTGAGTTGTTCCAACGAACCAGGGCTGTAGGTACTGTGAGTCATAAAGAGCAGTACCAAACCAAGTATAACGGAAGGAATGTCTAGATTAACATGTAGTGGCGTCAGGCAGTGAAATGGATTTGTTTGTTTCCTACAGTAAACCATGAAAACCATTGCAAAAGTGGTTTGTTTAAATTAAATTCACTACAAGCTTATACGGTCTCTTTTCTTTGCCTATTCCCCTGTTGACCACATGTGCAGGCAAACAAACAAACTAGTTTCATGGTCACCGAGTTCACAGAGGCCTCGGTTACATCAGACACCACATCCTCCCTCGTCCCTGCCCTAAATCTCACACTCTCCCCCTAACTCTCTCCCCTCTAAACTCCCTCCGTTTCTTTGTCCCATTCCATCTTTTCCTTGCACCTATCCCTCGTCCACTTGGACAGAAAGCACTGGGCAAAGCCGTAGGTGAGTCATTGGTTTAGGTGAATGTGAAAATGGCAAAAATGGTGACGTGTGGTATGTGAGCCCCCCCGTGGTGACCTCGACCCTGGGAAGAAGTCCCAGAAACCCAGGAAAGGAGCAGGGACGGCCCGCCCACATCTGCTAGGCAGACAACCCATGAAGGCCAGACTAGCCCCAAAGCTGCTAGCGGGGTGAACACTGACTAGCTGAACGGTTTCAACCAGAGGGGCAGATCTAAGAGCAAAAAGAGATATCGAAGCTTTATCAAATGAGTTACGCTTACTATTGCTCTAAGTCACCATGCGTCACAGATTGTCTGTTAAAAGCCTTTAACTCCTTGGACCTTTCCATACTCTATTGTGTTACAACAGGAAATGCCAATGGATTTAATCATTTTCCGCACAACGAATGTCCAGAATTTCAATGTGAAAAATTACATCTGCAAATTGTTATGAACAAATAAACAAAAAGGGAAGTAACTGATTGCAGAGGCAGTCACTATTTGGTCATCTTTTTGGAGGTCTCTAGTAGCATTGCACATCTAAACACAGCAATTCTTTCATTACTTTCATTTACTAGTAGCGGGTACAGAGACAATGCCCTGCTTTGATCAGGGCTGAAATCCCACCCGGTTAGCTGAATCACGGGAATATGAAAACTCACCAGGCACTACACCAAGAGAGAAAAAGTTCCAAGTCTGCTTGACTGACATCACATTTACTGGATCAATCCTGATATTCGAGGGTCAGCATGGAAAGCCACTAAAGCTACCAAAGGAAAAACACCCCATTACCCCTCTAGTCATTAAACACACAAAAATAGTCAAGACAGTGCTGTTTCTAAGCAACGGTAAAACAAAGTTGTAAGATTTAGGCTCAGTGCAGCCCAAGGCATTTATTTTATTATTAATGGCCATGATCTTACACTTCAGAAATGGGCCTGTGATCCCGGCTGCCTGTGTCCTGGAGAGCTGGCAGTTGAGGGACGTCCAACTCCCCACCAGCGCACAAGGTAAGCTAGGATCCACGAGCTGAAAGGTGACAATTTGAATTTCCAAAGGTACACTTAAAAACCCCAAAATAAACCTGTGTCATTCCAGCTATAGAGCCTTGATACAAACACTGTGCCGATGTTATTGGAGAGCTCAACTCGCTGACCGATTGGCTGAAGTCTGGCCCGGTGAGAGGAAACTATGGAACACGGCTGCACGCATGTCCTTTCCAGGAACTGAAATTCCACACACCCTGTTTGCATTCTGAATTATTAACTAAAACACAGAGCAGGCTCAGATCAGTTCTGATGTAGCTATTGCACATAGATAGCCACAAACACACTGCGAATAGATCATTAAAAATAAAATGTCATGATTGGGGAAACAACATGCAGGAAATAGGCCCTCTATCCGTTAAGTTAAAACAGAAAACTAATGAAATACAAAAGCAGCCCATGAACAAACCCCCACCCCCCCAACACTATTATTTTAAGTACACTCTGTGAGTAGACATATAACAGTCAACCACGAGAGTCAACATAACCAACATTGAGAAACTCACTACTCAAAATCTAACAGACGTGGCTGCAGCAACACTGGAATGGCTGAAGGCAAAAACTGAACCGAGATGACCAATCTTATTCCAAAACCATCAACATTCTGCCTTTGGCATTCTCACCTGTACTGTTAAGATTACAGGTTCCAGAGAAATAATACAAGATCATTGTGACCTTTGCTGACAAGGTCCTAAAGCACACTATTGAGTCAATCAGCAAGCACCAATTCATAACTGGCAAAACAACAACAACAACAGAGTCTGGGAATGTGCACAGCAGTCAAGACATTCATGACTACCATTAACTTTCCTCCACCACCACACAATAAAACAATCCATTTTAGTATGAATATAATTTGTCACCTTGTTTTAGTTAGGTCCCCTATGCCCATGAAACGATCAAAAGGACTAAAGATTTGTTTAGACAGATCAGCACGAGTCTTGAAATGCCATCGCCAACAGGTTCCCTAACAGAGTAATGCCATCTCCAACAGGTTCCCCAACAGAGTAATGCCATCTCCAACAGGTTCCCCAACAGAGTAATGCCATCTCCAACAGGTTCCCCAACAGAGTAATGCCATCTCCAACAGGTTCCCCAACAGAGTAATGCCATCTCCAACAGGTTCCCCAACAGAGTAATGCCATCTCCAACAGGTTCCCCAACAGAGTAATGCCATCTCCAACAGGTTCCCTAACAGTAATGTCATCTCCAACAGGTTCCCCAACAGACAAAATCCCCAAAAAACTGTTTCAGGAGGACGCTTTAACAAAACAGTTCAGAGTTAAAGTGAAGTACATCCTGCAGTAATTGTCAAAATAGCATTAAATTGACCTTTTACGTAAATGACTCGGAGTGTGTTTGCAGGGCTACCATCCGCATCAACCGGTGTGGGACGAGCCAGACGGTAGGGGCTCCTGCCGTTAGATGAGCAACGTGAAAGGGGATGAATGCATAGAGGCCTCTTAGCCAGCGTTTAGTGGCTTACTTCAATTGAGCAAAACACCTAAGATTGTTTTAAACCTCGGGAAGTGTAATGTTGAGCCCCTATTAAATGTTAGCACAGGCCACTCGCTGACACACAAGACCCAGAGCAGAGTCCACGCAGACCTCAACACAGGTGTACGTTCAGACGTAAATAGTTTTGGTAAAGACGTCTTCAGACTCCTTTTGCTGGAGTCCATGGAGAAGAAGAGTCTTGGCTCACAGCACTTCTTGTTACTTAAACATTTCTTATGCAAGTCAAGGCTCTTTGCAGACAGCCAGAAGGAAACCAGAGGGGGAAATGTCTATCTTAATTGACAGGGCTGTGTCACACTGCAGACACTGTTTCATTTGGGCCCTACAATTTTAAATTACTATACAACAGATGGCCCGCTCTTTATTTTTATCCTTTCAAACAGTGATTAATAGGTTAACTCTACTAGCACAGTGCATAGATGGTGTTAGCCATTTAATCCATGGACAGAGTTTCCCATACAAGTCCAGCCAATTCACTACGTTCGTTTTAGAACTAGGATGACGGCCTGATTACAAGGTTAACCCTTGCAGTTGGCGAAGTGGTCGTAGGGATATCATTACGACACAAGGCTGAGTTTAAACCAAATAGGCATGGTTAACGTCTCTCACAGTGAAGACCGTGCTGTTATCACATGGCAATCCTTCCGGCACTATAGCCTAACTAGACATTCGGCTGTAAAGGCCTGCGGCAACGTGTCGATTTGAATGAAAAGTGAGGCATCGAGGTGAGTGCAAGGCTGGTCTTGGAAAACCGATTGAGTAATACAGAGAAAACCGTACATTCCCTGTTCCGCATTTCTGCTCAATTACTTGTGTGTTCAGTCTGGTCTTGTTCCTGTAGAGGTCTAGTCACTGAAGACAGGCTCGGTTTTAAGGAGGTCATAAGAGACTGCCAGCCAAGCTGTTGCAAGACGCAGCATTCCATAGCGAGGTGAGCGTTTTAATGCACTCAGCTGCCCTGCCCTCCCTCACCCTCTATGATGGTCAAGGCCACAGCAACTCACTACCAGGTCCCTGGTCACTCTAGTGGGTCCCTTGGCTTGGGCACCTTCATTGACCCACCAGACAGCTCGGTTAGACAAACAGTGTGGAAAACAGCAGAACGGCTCGGCGCATATGACGAAGGCCTGAAGGCAATGTTCAATTCTTCCAAAATGGTTAGTTTTATTATGCAAGGACAGGGCTATAGACGGGACCTTTAGGAAGGTGGACATGATACAAAAAAGCATCCTTTACCACTTTAGGACAAGGGGAATACATTCAAGAAAGAACAGACAGCCAAGTGTGCACATCCAAAAACAACCTTGTAGTTTTTGGGGAGATTTTATAAAGCAGTGGAGGAAGCCAAAAGACAAATCCAGCACCCAAGAAGAGGGGCTTTTATAGCTGGGACTATCTCGTCTCAGCTGTAGCAAACAAAAACACTTTTAGCGAAACAATAAATTTGTATAGAGGATAAATGTTTCTTGTTCTCCCTTGTAGGACAAAGTGTGATTGGCAGTGTTTGCTATGTCGCTAACAGCACCTCTCAAGCTAAAGGCTGGACTTGATGAATGATTGATGAGTTTGCTTTTCAAAATGAAAACACAGAGGTATAATGTTACCTGAGGAAAGAGATGGGCCTGATAGGCCTAGTGCTTCCAACCAACACCTAGCAACACAGGAAACCCCCTGAAACACTTCCACAAACAAACGCTACCAAAAACACAGTCCAAAGCTCTAGAAGGCACATCCACGGAAGGAGCCGGGCCTATAACCCTTAAAATACAGAGTCTGGCGACACCCAAGTAACACAACAGTTATTCTGGATTCTTGCCATTTGATTTCTGAAGCCCGTTTTACACGGACGACCTACAAAACAGTCACTATTGACCGTGTCATCTTCGCCGTCCCCATCTTTATAGCGGGAGAATGTGGGATTCAAAGAGTGGTGCGTGGCGATACCATGTCCTCTATCGTTATCCCCCGAAACAATATGAATAATGAGATATGTCGTTTCATCGCCCAGCCCTAGCATCTGGCACATCCACACATCGCCGACCAAAACAAACACATTGCTCTGCCAACAGCAACATAACAAAAGCTGTCTGTAGTAACCTTTGAAACAGAGCACAGTGCACGCCGGTTTAATGAGGAGGGTTAGCGCGCTGCAGATAAGCCGCTAGTCTTAAAGGCAGCGCTCAGCATGGCATCCAAGTTGAACCAACTCAGGCACACCACAAAGACACAACAAACAAGGGCCGGCTCTTAGCTACAGAGGTTTGTGTTCAGAGTTTTATTTCAAAAAAGTACACATTCCGTTTCAATACATCTCTACTCAAATTGCTACAGGCAATAAAAAAAAAAAGTTGCATAAAATTTAAAGAATAAAAGTTAGAGAGCAAAAAACAGGAAAAACATAGCAGCAGACCAAATGAATTGCAGATTAAAAGCAATTACAACCTCTTTTATATGACGTTTAGCTGTTTTTCTCGACGCAGAGGCTCGTAAAAGACAGACACGAGAGGCCTGATGAAGACCGCACCTGGGGGGGTCGCTGGCTGAGGCGTAATTAAGGGAACATTCTCATGCGTCGCCCGCCTCTGGGCTTCCATTTCAAGACCCCAATTACGAGGTTCAGCCCGAACAACAGACAGGCCTCAGACCGGGGGAGGAGAGAAGAGGGAAACAGGTGGTTATGCTCAAGCCCAGCGAGGAGAAGTGGTAAACTAATTAAAAACACCACAACCGAAATGGTTTCAGAGGGGAGGGGACCAAAAGGGCCATGAATCATGTCTGAAAAGCCCAGGCAAATGTCCCAAATGTCAGCGAGGGAGTGGGTGAAGAAACCACATTGACTCACATTCTGACAGACATTACTGCAGCCTCCCATGCATGGAGGCTGACGCCACACGCACACAGCAGAAACAGCTGACGTCGGAGCCGGCCGACCTTGAACCGTCGAGTGCGATCTCCCTAGTATTTCACCCGGACCTAATTCTGCACGGGCTGCCAGCGAGCTTCACCATCTATAGAAGTCAAACGGCACTGGCCACCCTCCCATCAGCTATTTTAAGCAGCCTCTCCACCCCTACCCCTAACTCCGGGACCTCTAACCGGAGAGGCATTGATCACAGGGGGGGGGGGGCGGGATCTATAGAAGTGGATCTCCAAGCGGTCTACTAAAAAGTACAAGTAACTAACCGGTAACTCTCCACCCCCATGCCGGTCGCCCCCCAAGACAGTTAATTCGCCAGCAGTCAACGCCTTTTCAGAACAGCGCTCACAGTCGCTAGTAAACGGCAGTCATGGTGGAGGATTTGAAGCATCGAAACACACAGAACATGCCCATGGGAAAGGACAAAATATTCCCCTGATCAGTGTTATTCAACATTGGGCTTTCAACAACTAGTGGGGAAACTGCAGTGGGTTTGTTTATAAATGTATTTATTTTCATGAAAACTACCAAATATTACTGAAAGTTAAAAATGCAAATGTACACAAATTAGAGGACCTGTTATTAGAAAAAGTAAACACGCTGCAATTCTAAATGCCACTGTCCTTGATACAAACAATGGGAAAGAACATTCTGTTGAATACTGAGAAAGCCAAGTGACTCAAAATGGAGAGCACGTCAGGCAATTTTCTTTTTATTTCCACACACACACACACACAACTTGGATGCAGTGGAGGAGAGAAAAGTCACCTGAAAGTCATCCAATTGATTTTTGGCAAACTGACTAACTGCATCTTCAGGGAAAGAGTTTCCATTTGTTCAACTAAATTGATACGGCCCCACCTTTTTGGGCATACACGATCCTGCCTCCATCTTTGCCTAATAAAGTGACATCACCCATTAGATGGAATAAAAATCCTAATTGAGCCAGTTCTTGCAACACAATCTCAACCTGATGGCCTTATCATCATTCTGCGTGGCCCTTTATTCAAAGTATGCAATATAGTGCTCCAAACTCTAAAATCTGTAGATATAACGGCCCGTAAGAGACCTAGGATTTTGATTGTTATAGATGAGAAAGCAGCTAGTTGCACACTGTACTTAACTTCCTGCCCATAGTCCCTAACTACAGTGTTGCGCTACAGTAAGCCATTACTATTTTGAGTCACTTCCTGAATTATCGAGGATTTACCAGAAATGAGTGAGTGGAGGCCAGTGCATGCGAGCGTGCGCGCGTGTGTGTGTGTGTGTGTACTCACCAGAGTATGTTGTGGCGTTTAATTCTCCAGCTGACATGCACACTAACATGTGACATTTGCCTACTGATATTAAATAAAGCACATCACAGAAATAGAAGCTTGTGATTAACAGCCTTGTATATACCTTGTAAGCCTCTGTATATCTGCCAGGTTTTTGGCAGGGTAAGAAATGGGTGTATTTCATTGGGATTCTAAAATCGATTTTATAAATCTACGAATTTTCTCTCTGAAGGTGTTAAATGAGTAGAAGGTTACATGGAGAAAAGAACCCGGTGATTGAAAATGCCGCTAATGTAAGGTGTACTGGCATTGATGGAGCTGCTTCTCATTGGCTCATTAACAGCTTCACACTCCACACACACTAAATTTAGCAAGCTTGCGTGTGAGGCGCATCGCAACCTTATTTCACCATAGCACTTGGGCCAGCCATGTCCTTAAAGAGAAGTTGCAAGACCGGCCTCTATCAGCTTCTTACAGTTGATTACATTCGCAGAGGAAAATAGATCAAGCCAGCCCTTCTAAATGTAATATGGAACGCAGAAAATGTATTATTGATTGCGATTAGAGTTTTTTTTTCCCCACTTTAAAAAAATAAATAAAAAATAAACCTTTGTATCCTATCCAATCTCCCACATCTAAAGATTGTTCTGGGAGAGAAAAAGTGAGTCAATGAAAAAGATTCACTACAATTGAACTGGCCAAAGCAACCCTTGTTCTCAGTGGTAGCGTTCAGCAACCTATATTCCCTTCTACATGCACATATGGTTTTAGCTTGAGCATTCTTGTTTTACATTTAAAGAAGACCACAGTCTACACAACGGTCAAAGGGTACAGGCCTTTTTTATCGAACAAAAGTATTTAACCTAACATTAGTTTAGCCTGCAACTGAAGGAAAACTCTGGGTAAGGCAAATGACAGGCTTGACTAAGGCCATGCCATTATATTAGATGTGTCCCTGTGGCCTCCCCTGGAGTTACACACTTCCGGCCAAAGAACTTACTAGAACTCCTCGGATATTTTTGTCTGTGGCTATTAAAGCATCCCTTACCGAGATGATCCAACATCCCAGTTGTGAAGAAATAAGTAACATGTCTGTGTACTTCTGAAGTTCATCCACATGCACAGTATTTCTCACAACATTTGTCAGAAAAAAAGCAGTGGGACTGCAGCCAAATCTCAATACCACACCTACATAGAAGCAGCACTAAGAATACCCCACACATGTACCTTTCGTACTGAATTTGAATAACCAAGTCAGCTGTGGGAAGTGCATAGTTTTTTTTCCTTTTCTGAAGAAAACCCTGTCAGAACAGTGGTCAACATAATTCATCTAATTCCACCTCAAGACAGCAATAACATTGGGAGGGGGGTACAACCTAGACCCAGGTTTCATACATTATTTGCACATGTTCCCTTTACAGCACACTGCTCAAATGGCTCAGAGCAGCTAGCATGAACTATTCAAATGCAATGTAAATCCCCCACATGCTAAAACAGATAGAACAGAGTTGCATTGAAACCAAATCATGCTGCAGTATCGCGTCATTTCCGCCAATCCTAACACCTACTAAAACTTCAGAATCTAAAAAGCATCAAAGTCAAAATCAGAAGGAAACGCCGGTTCCTAGAAGTCATGTATACCAGGAATGTGGCAATTTGTTTGTGGAACATTTGAAAGAAGAAAACTGAAGCGGCCCTTACTGCATTTCTCAGCTAGATTCTCAAGGTTTCTCCTACAAACCCGATTGCTCAAATCTGCTGACCCAACGTGGAGTTGCAACACCTTGTTTAGAAAAGGCTGAAATACAGTCATGTTTAAAATGATTGTGTCATACAACTAAATTCTGTTGTCTTGCTGGCTATGAAGAAGACTCCACACCATTAGAGGGTTTGGCCAGGCTATGTGTTACTGACATTAGTAACTTACGCAAGTATAATAGACTGCATTTAGCCAACAAATAGCAACCCCCCCCCCTCCATTTAATCCCTATGGAGGAAAATTTGTGAAGCATTTACAGAAGACGGTGTAGAATTTCTTTGATCAATTTGCTACCTGAATCCAATTTCAAAGTTCCAATAAACTGCATTGTGTGATCAGTCAACATAAATCTCCAATCAGATATTTAAAAACGGAAAAACTACCAAATACCAAGGTATATTACAACATAAAGGACTTTTTGCACCAGTGAGTTACTCTCCTGGACTTTTCTCTGCTGATTTCCAAGGCTTTTGGCAACCAATAGGTATATACATAGGTGGTCTGCTGGCTTTGCCCCACACCTTAATTAGGCATTCGGCTAGATCCACATCTCTGGTGATTGGGCTGAGAGTGATTTGGGAGAAGTTTTACAAACAGTGGTCTGCACATGATTAATGAAGGCATTAATTTGTTAATGCAACATGTAATAATCACACCACAGAATTTCCGGTTACTTCACCCTGTCATCATTCGAAACGAGAAAAAGAAATGGAAATAGTGATTTCTTCCAACCCTTGCAAATTAAAGCAGCACACACTACTAAAACCAAAAAGTGAGTGAAAATTGAGAGTGTTAATGGAGCCCAATCTTTCCTAGATTCAGGTTAAACTCAGTTGTGTTCAATGTTTGCTTAACAAACGTCATACGTGGGTGAGTTTTTAATGATCAGCGGGTCAGTGTCTGGATGAGACCACATCCCAATCAGAGTCAGTACCCCTGATGAGACCATGTCCCAATGTGGGTCAGTACCCCAGATGAGACCATGTCCCAATGTGGGTCAGTACCCCTGATGAGACCATGTCCCAATGTGGGTCAATACCCCGGATGAGACCATGTCCCAATGTGGGTCAATACCCCGGATGAGACCTTGTACCAATGTGGGTCAATACCCCGGATGAGACCTTGTACCAATGTGGGTCACGTCCAGGACTTGACACAAGACTGGGTTGCGGTGCAGAATGAATTGGTCAGTATGAAAACAAATGGAGAACAAAAAAACAGGAGGACTAGCCTAGCCGAACTCAGTCTAACCTAGCCTGGGTAAAGACCCAGCATGGCAGACTCTCTCCAGACCAATAACAGAGACTTTAATTATAACTGGTTAGGCCAATTAGAAACATGTGCCCTAATGAAGTAGGGCCGACTGATGATGCTCTTCTGAGGCAATGGAAACCAGGAAGCCTGGCTGTCAGAGTATTACTAAGCCAGGCCTGACCTACCAGAACAAATGATGGAGAAGAACAGGCCAACATGGTCAACGTTGCAGACGAATCATAGTGCACAAATCAAGAGAAACAGAATGTGTGAGACGTTGGCCTCTGATACACTTGTAGAGAAATAGACTCATAAAAAAAGCGCTTCCAAAATAAACAAATGTAAAAACGTCTGCCTCCATCAAGGTGGTATTAATCATTTCCACAGCACGTGGTAAAGGACGTGGTGATGTATACGGAAGCTAATGGCAGCGCAGGGGAGGATCTCATTCGTTGGAGACAGAACCCCTGACAGAACCATCACAGCTGTTCTCAAACAGTTTCCTCATGGGGCATATCCTCTGGGGGGTGTGTGTGTGTATGAGTGTGTGTGTGTGTGTAACCTCTCAGGAACTGAGGTGATGTGGCGAGCCCACAAAACCGGCTTCTCGCCAGACAAACAGACGGAAAAGCAGCCCGGATGTAGAAGGCAAAAAAACACAGACTACTGACTGACTCTAAACTGGGTCATTCCCGTTCCACCTCTTACGTAACAGCGCATCATTTCAGGGCACGTTTCTCAAAACTAAAACTACCAACGCCCAGAAGGAGCTACCACGGAATATGTTTCTCGCGTTTTCCACTCTCCTGTCCAAGAGCAGAAGAAACACCGGCATTTTTCTCGATATAAACATACCAGATAAGCTGCCATGTTACACATCAGGGTTCATTACTGAATAGCGTTGAGGTGTGTGGCTGCATAAAAAAAACAGTAATGCTAAACTGATTAGCATGAAACATCCCGGGGCATTTTACTTATGGGTAACGTACTAAGAGTGAACTCCTGATGTGCAGTGGTGTACTTGCCGGCGCCAATATTAAATGAAATGGGAATAAGCACTGACACACACATCAGGACTGGACTTCGCTATAAGCAAATTACACGCCATTACATATTGACAAATCTTGCAGACTGGTGACAGCTCAATCCTAACCCAGTCTTTCAAGGACCACAAGCAATGAGAGATGTTCACAAACTCAAAACAGACAGTGGTGGTTTTTTTTTGTCTTGCCCCATTGTGTTACAGTGTGTTTTTGGAAAATAGCTTCCTTTCCCAGGCCAAGAGCACATGAGTGGTCTACCCCCTGCCAGTAAGACACAGGTTGTTTTTAAACAGGTCTTGGTATGCGGTTCCTGAATGCACAGGATGTTATGCAGAAGGGCAGATATTTCCTTGCCTGGCCCAGGGACGAACATACTCTAGTTTACTTAATTACATAAGCGGACAGCCGAGCAGCTAAAGGAACTGAGACTATATTTTAAGCTATATAGCGAAGAACATTTTAATAGATGAATGGGCCGAGGCTATATTTTAAGCTGCGTATTTTAAGTACAATTGAATATACGACTCCGAGACAATATTTCATAAGGCTCTCTCAATATGCGCCAACTAGAACATAGTCGCCATAGACAACAACAAAAGACCAGTGACCATATAACTCGAACCCCCCCGACCCTGGAAAACACTCACCTGTAGTACCGGGACTGGAGGTAGGTGGAGCACACGGCCTTGGACACGTGGCTGGCCGACCCAAAGTCGATCACCTTCACTCTGTACGGCTGCCTGACCGGGTCCACCAGCATGATGTTCTCCGGCTTCAGGTCGGCGTGGATCAGACCCATGGTCTTCAGCTTCCTCAGGGCCGTGGCCACCTGCTGCAACACGGGCCGGATCACCTTCAGCGGCAGCGGGCTGAACTTGTTCTGCTTCAGGAAGTCGTAGAGGTTCTGCTCCAGCATCTCGAACACCAGGCAGGTGTGGCTGCGGTGCTGGAAGCACTCGAAGGCCCGCACCAGGTTGTGCTCGTCCGCGTTCTCCCCGCTCAGACGGGCCAGGATGCCCACCTCGATCTGGCCCTGGCGAGCGTACGACGGGTGGTTCTTCAGGATCTTGACCGCCACCACCTCTCCGGTGCCCCTTTTCCAGCACTTCACAACCTGGCCAAAGGTTCCGCGGCCCAGGAAGTCCAGCACCTCGTACGTGTTCTTCATGGAGCAGAGAACCTCGTGCTGTACGAGCTGGTAGTCCCCGTCGGCCCCTACCGGCGCCCCAGTCACTCCTTGTTTGGTTTGGCCCCCTCCTCCACCCCCGACAGCGCCCGGCGCGGGCACACCAGCCGGGTTCCCCATATTTGCAGTTTGCATCATGGCAGACAACATGGACTGGTCCTCCACTATCTGCATGGCGCTCCGACGATAATCGAGTTCTTCGCTCTTACGTTTCAGCCCGCATCGCTGGGAGCCTTCGGCTGAGTATAAACCTCCGCTGCTCTCCTCCTCCCCGTCACCTCCGGCCTCTCCCTCCCCACCTCCACTTCCCTCGCCCCTTCCTCCTGCTCCACTCCGGCCTCGGTCAGCCTGCTCCAGCCACTTGCCCTGCGAGAGGGCTGCTCCTGCGTCCTGGGTGTGCGGGGCCTCCGCCGGGTCGGTTCTGGCGTTGGGCTGCTCTCGTCGTACGCCGCGCACGGCTACCGTCTGCACAATAAGCTCCGACCCGCCGCCACGCGTCCTCACACCAGCCACCGAGCCTCGGGTCGCGAAGGAGGGGGGGGGTTTGGCCGGGTGCGCTGTGCCAAGGGTTCTGCCGTTTAGATGAGTCTGCAGAGGGGCTCGGTCATGGTACACACAGCAGCTGGGCTCCGCTTTGAGTTGCTTCACACTGCAAAAGGCACTCTGGGTTTGATAAATGTGTGGTGGGTAGACCAAGACTTGTGAGGCCATACCTGGACAGAGTAGAAGAGCAGACACAAATTTAGCATATCATTATAGCCTTGTCCACAGATGCTAGGCTAACACAAAATGGAACAAAAAGAAACAGCTGTTCCTCCCCTCTAACGGACAGAGTGTTCACCCTCACACTTTCATAGAATCATACTACTATGCTTATTGACAGTTTTCTACAGCCGTGAAACCTCCCAGCACAAACCAGGGATCTCAAATTGAGTAGAACATTAATAAAATTGGTTTCAAGTGAAGCTGAACATTCAAAAATACTAGTTACATTAATTTGTCTTTTTCAATAACTGACCCATTGCAACTAACACTACCACATAAGCACTAATAAGTGTACCCTTAAAGTAACGGTCACCACTCTTATCACTTGCGATTATCTGTCAATTTCCAAATAAAACATTGTCACTACTCAAAAATGCAGTAGACCTTAGACTGTCTCACGTGTTCATCTCATATTCCTAATAACATTTCACAAGAACCAACGACTGGCATGCTTCCTCACACTGGGTGAGAGGCATGCCACAGCTCCTCACAAGGTCCATTTCAAATGCCCAACGTACTGAAGGGACACAAAGCATAGAAATGAGGCGCACCAGAAGGTCAAAGGGGTTTCTGGGCATATTTACATTACAAGAGAGTATCACGCTAGATAGACTCATCTGGGTTAGGGTGATCATTTATAGAACATTTTAATACACACTGGCTTGTTTGAGACATACCATGCAGGACTGTGGCCTTCCGCAGCAGAGACAAATCTCCTAGCACCCCATATGAAGGACAGAAATGACAGTCACAAGCGGCAAAGTAGGCCTGGGGTCGTAGGGCAAGACCAGCAAAGGAAGAGAAAGGCAGCGCTGTGGAACCCAATCCACCTTGTATCCCCTATTTAACTCCAACCCAATTCGTAATTAATACAATAATGGAATCGGATGCCAAGCCACACTCCAAACCACATTGATTTGTGGTAGTAAATCGGATAACAATCGTATATCTAGCTACGTTACTTGTGTCAAAGGGGTCATTTGTCTCCAAGTATTATTCCCGTCACCCCCTAAACAATCACTTGTCTCATAACTATGATCTGTTACATTATGCTACATTTCCCGAGACAGATTGAAGAAGACTCGGTGGAGAAGACTCACAACATAAATGTTGTTGTTTAAAATACATTAATAACTTTACATTTTACCTCAAAGGCAGGAAGTTTAGCAAGTGCGAAGACAACAGTGTTGGAACTGTATCAAGTTTTGTGGCGCTTATCCCACGATTGACAGCCCCAATCCTGCTTTGTACGTCATGGTAAATTGAAACGTTATGGAAATGTTTATGCAAACCTAGGTAAGTCTTCCTAGTGTTTTATAGGATAGAAGACTTTGTGGTTGGCACATAGTCAAAAGGTTATTCAACAAACCCTCAAAGATATACTCATTATAACCGGCCTATAATGTAATTAAGTTATGACGCATTTGGTTGTATTTACACAGCACACAGCAGTCAAGTATCCAAATAGCATTTTAAAACATGAACCAGATTTTAGCATCAGGGCCAGCAAGTGTGAACAAAGCCTTATTAGCTAGGAAATTTCCTATTGGCCAAAATGAAAGCTTAAAGTCAGTGAGAGGGAAGAAAAAGTGACAGCAATAAGCTACCCCTCCTTTTTTCACATTGGAAATAAGAAACTCTAGCTGCGATGCAACACGCATGCACAGTCGGATAACTTGGAAGGTATAAACTCGCTGAATGTTGTTCATCGGGTAACTAACAGGCATCAGTGCTGTTGTTGGTAATAGTAGGATTGTTTCGATGCCAGGGTGGAATGTCCTCGTTCTGTTTCGGGAGCTGGATAGACTTACAGGACCCGACTACGTCACCGCTCATTTAAAGAGACGTCATCTGCGGACCTTAGTGACCGCGGGGAGTGTCCGTCGAAAAAAAGTGTCTCGGGTTTCCTTGGAGGGTGACGTGCGAATTGAAATTCGGTATCGAGGCTCATTCATCCCAATAAGACTATTGTAGTGTAAAAGTGTAAAAAAAAAAGAAAAAATTGTGCTCTTATTCCAAATGACAGGGAATTGAAAATATTGCCATACAAACGGAACGTTGACAAGGTATGTGACGGAAACAACTCTCTCAAACCACAAAATGGAAGCTTCAACCGCTTCACTTCTGTATTATGGTGTATGGCACTACACCACGGTGCAGTTTCTCAAGAGAATGATGGAAGAGAGGGTGGAGAACCAGCCTGCTCCCTCTGAATGTTTTCATATGCAATCGCACAAGAATTCATCCACGCAGTCCTTCCATTAACGACATCATGAAAGGAGATAAGTGCATAGGCAGATGCGTTTGGATAACATTTTGCCCAGTAGTTGCTTGCTGTTATCTTCTGAGGTAGAATGTGCACTCAAAAGAGAAACGTGTGATTCCAGAGCAGTAAAAAACAACTCTAGACCCCACACTGGTCTCGCCATAACACTTGCATCACTCCTGAGGTGACCTTTAGCCCGTTACACACACAGTTCGGCAGTAACCCCACTCCACCAGAGAGAAAACAGAAGCCTACGGAAGAAGATACATGCTGGTAGAGACTGTTCTAGAACACCCTCACCATAATGGCCTGCTTCGACGGAGGCCCCCTACCACACTCATCGAGGATGACTAAGTTCTCAAAGGTTTGGATGACCTTTCTCTGCCGTTACCATGCATCCCACGGCAGGTTCCTAGGCAACTGATGTGCTGGAAGAGAGTGTTTAGAGAGAGTGGAGGAGGGTCTTCAGCTCTGTACCCTATCCCCAACCTAATGCTGACCTGGAAGCGGGAGGCTCCAGGTCAGGTAACCCCTACTCTCACTCTCTCTCCCACATTTCCAGAGAAAACACTGGAAAACTAGCAACGGTTTCCCAGGGAGTACCATGTCCTGCCAAAGTATTTTGAATCTGGATGATGTGTTTATCTTGTAAATTGCCGAACTGGACTTTTTGTCAGTGGCCTAAAGAGCACAGATCTGTCAGCAGATCTGCCTGGCATAGTGACCTCATCAGAGTGGCTGTCTGCATGACCTGCCAGAGCCCACGACCTACTTTCGTCGTCTGGAGCGCATCCAGCGAGCTCAGAGCGGCTCTTCCCCGTCAGCCCTTTGACTTTAATCAACGGTGCATTCACCCAGACAGATTTAGACTCGGAGCATGCCTCCTCCAAAAGCTTAGTAAGTAGACTTCTAGAGCTTCCAAAACACAACAGGCTGTCACGGGAACTACAAGACTGGGGGTAGTGGGTCTCGACAAGGGAACACTGTGGAAAACAGTATTGTTTCAGTTAAAATTGACCTAATGTCAACTTCTCAAATACAGCGGAATAAGCTATAATTACCAGTGCAAAGCCAGGGAATAAAAGCCACCCATGTCTCAATGGCTGCAGGCACTGGGAACCCACTAGTACACTAATCTGCAAAGTCATTGCCTACCTGTCTTCACTCTACTCAATGCTAGGTGATGTTTTTTTCCCTCTTATGGGAGGTCCCTCCCTGATTCATGGAGGCACACCCTGATGATTCCCTACCACATGTTTTTAGGAGGATGGACAGAGAGATGTTGGTCTGTCTGCACTGCAGCAGTACAAACCAGACAGGAACTTCAGAAGCACACACTTTTCAACGGATTGCAATCACATGCTCAGAATTGAGGACCCTTCCTATTTCTTCCTCTCTATACTGACTAGGCTGCCAACACAGGATCACTTCTAGACTGTTTGTTGGTTTAGCCTACAAAAACACTGTTTAGGTTTTAGCTTGTCTTAAAATGTAAAAATGTGTATGTAAAATGTCTTCATGCTTCAGACCTGCAACTAACAACTAGTTTGTTAATTGATTTAGATAAGGGGAAAAAAGCAAAGAGCCTGATAGCAAGGAAGTTTAAGCAGAAGCACACAGAAAACATCACTATTAAAATACCCAAATTGACAGGGATGCAGTTTCCACGGTTTCCATTATGAAGAAATATAGAATTCATGGCATGGCTTGAATATAAACAAATTCCAAGTGCACGTAGAAATTCCAGTAGACGTTCGGTGTAACGCATATATTCAACATTTGAAATACTTAAAACTGATAGATTTGATTAGCTCAATATCATGAATAATAACTGGTGGGCACAAACACATTAAGAAACTCCCAGCACCACACCCCCGCTTCCCTGCTAATTGTTTTATATTCAACCAGCCAGGTAGATAGTCCTACACTACCACAGCTTTCCCGGTGGCAATCACAACGCGTTGATAAAGGGCAGGGAACCTAGAGGAAGCTAAAACATCTTTTTCCCACGCTGCCACTCAGCAGCCCAGCAAAGCACACGCGCAACAAACGAAAAAATGTGGCTTAACTAGAAATCCAACAGAACAACGTAAAGCGAAGTAAGCACACACTCGTATGGCGGACGTCATGCCCAGACGGATTTACCAACCAGTTCTGATAAAGCACAACTGCGGGGTGGGAAAAAAAACGAATGGCTTGGCTTAGACGCATGAGACCCCCCCCCCCCCAAGAGTGGATCTCTTGAAGTTAATTATTGTTGAGAAATACAGAGATTATAGCACAAGTAATGGTTGAAGGCAAGGGCCAAGGTTGAATAGAATAACACCACGCAACTGAATGTTCAGAACTTGTCTAAACTAGTGCAGAAGGAGAGGCACATTCAAAACGGTTTTGTCCTGGAGGCCAACAAGTTGAAACTACCCAGGTCTTAAGAGCACAACGCAATTAAGGTTTATTTTGCAATCAAAAAAGAAACCAAAAGAAAGAGATGTTCCTACTAAATGGCTAAATGCTAAATGGCTTTTAGTAAAAACCTAGACAGGGAATAAACTTTGAGTGGCCACTTTGAACAGGCCACTAAAAATTATTTTAATTAAATTGTTCCCTAATATGGACAATTCCCAATGGATCTCTGCATAAGATTCCTGAATATAAATGACTCGCATGGAATCCACCCCATTTGTTACTTGTCATGACGACAGAACCAAGCTGTGTCCTACCAGGACATAGTTAGCTACAGCAGTCAAACAGAGACAGAGGCGGTTGTTGTGTGTCAGCACAGAGAACACTACCCTCTATAGAATGTCCCACTGTTCCTATAGCAGGGGGACTGATGACGCACTGGGCCTCAGTCACTCAAGGCACCTACTCAACCAAACTGCCCAGTGATCAGCAGCACATCAATACTGGCCAAACATGGTAGGCCTTATGTTCCAAGAAGCCAGCCAATGACGTTAGACCAGTAGTCAGCAACGGACACGCAGACAAGCCCCAGTAGAGATAAGCTTATTTTAGGGTTAACCAATCTCATTATAACCTGCAGGGGTTAGGTGTAAAGCTTGCTGAGACCCACCACGTAGGTCATCTCATCGACTGCAAGACTACCATGAATAACGGATGGATGCCGGGGATACCTCCTCACCTACCCCCAGGGGCGAGGGCAGAAAGATTGGCAATGCACTCCAGAACATACACAAGGCTTGTTTTGAGAAGTAAAAGATACAAGATAAAAAAATCAATTCACAATCTGCACTACATCACTGACAGCCTGTATGAGGGCTTAGGGGAAAAAACTAAAATATGGCAGTAGGTCAAGGGGAAGACCGTACTGGGTTTGAGCCATCTCCAGATAGTTAGCTCTGCATGCAGGAAGGTGTCCAGCATAGCGGCCTGGTTAGCAGCACACACAGTGCCAATATAAACCCTGCACACCAGCAACCATCAGGCTGTGTCAGACAGAATGGACCCTGGGAAATGTGCAGAGGAGCTAGAGGCCAAATAGCTGCACCAGGAAACACATCAAATTAACTATTAGAACAGTGGATCTCTTGAAGTTAAATTACACAAACAGAAATTGAGGACTAAAAAATAAATATGTGACCCAGAGTTTAACCTATAGTCAAATCACTGAGATGTTGTGTTGGCTGTCAGAAAAGGCTCTGAACTGCAACCAAATATCTGCTGTGTGACATGGACTTTTCTGGGAACAAATTGCAATATTTGATTGCTGAAATCAGGCATACCTATCAACCTGGGCTTTTTAGATATAAACATTACATGGAGTAACCTTCTGTCATTTTGTACCATCAGGAATTTTTCAGCACCTAAAAAGTAAGTAGGATTCAAAGGATACGAGGCGATCACATCCAATTTATTTTTTACATCAGAGCAGATTTGATTGCTCAAAATAACAATGACTTAATAAAAGATCTGAATTGATCTGGCTGTGTATTGTTCTGGTGTTGCAGTGTTCCTTTATGTCAATTTGGAGACTGGCCTGTCAGTGACATTACACATGAGCAATTGAGCATCCAGTCACATCTTTCGATACCCTGGTATGAATGAGACCATATGTCGGACCAACAGCTCAAATCTCCAGCATTAAGAGTATTCAGACAACCACGACTCAACTCCCACATTAAGGAGAAACATGTCATTGCACGGAACCCCCCAGAACAGCAGGGCTTGGCTGCTACAAAGCATTTCAGAGGCATCCAACAGCAAATCTGCTCAACAGAAAGCACCACCCAGACCGGCTGATAAGGCCGGTCTCATTCCTCATACTGCTCTTCACAATCAGGCCTTATGGTGCCGTTTGGTGACAGGGATGCAGAAAACAGGCCTTTTAGACAAGATTACAGAAGTAACCCAATTGCACTAAATGGGTCTTTTATTTTGAAATGTCTCACACGACCACAGGTTCTATTTAAAACATTTCCACAGGGTCTCTAGGACCAAACTCGACTTAAGACTTAAGTTTCTTTTATTGAACAAAGCCAGCAGTGGCAGCTGTAGGCCCTGGCTATTCTTACCTGGTGGAGCCTGATACTCCCTGGGTTGGGCCAGGAGACTCCTCCTGTGGAATCACGTTACACTCGGAGCAGCACATTTCTTTTTGTTTTGTTTTTTCAGCAGCCTTCAGCTCAAAGTAATTGCACGCGGTCTACCTTTGACCCAGACCAGACTGGGAATTCAATTGAGGGGAGGAAAAAACCAAACAAACAGAGAACACCTGTGGACTGTGGCACAAACACTCCAGGTGGGGAGAGGTAAAACAACAATGCACCAGAGACAGGAAGAGGAGCCGGGCGCAAGAACCGCAACAGCTGATACTGGCGGAAAAAAAAATCAAACAGAACCTGTGGTAAATAAAATGTTGTCCTGTTAAGGAGCACCATGCTGTAAAGCGGGATGCATGCAGTAAAGCGCTACACCCTTCACAAGCAAGGTGGAGGGGACGCGGATGGAGCTGCGACAGTATTGTAGCAGTACAGCAAATCTGAATCGATGGCGATTGATGGATTGGTCTAATTTGAGCTGTGCGTCAGAGTTTCAACCCGGGACCTGGTGGTTTGGAAAACCTGGTAAGGTACTAGGTGCTGCCAGGCACCGCTAGCTCAAAACAAGCAGTAGCTAAAGGAAACGCTGATGCCTAAACCCTTCAGCAGTAAACTAAAGCACTGAGCCAGGAAGCGGCTGTCATTTTGCTTTTAATAACATCCAAATGTTTAATTTGGCTGATAAAAAAAAAATTACAATAAAAACAATTGAGATACAAACTATGGGAATTCTGCATGACGTATATGGCCAAAAACAAGAAAGTTCTTAAAAAGCAAACACAGACATTGAGTTATAAAAAATAAAATAAAAACTCTCAGCTGTAGGCCCAGTCCATCAACGGCAGGCCAGCGTCTCAACCCTTAGTGACTAGAGTTACAACCAGATACATTCCCAGGAGATAGCCTATCCCTAGCCATCCTACATTGGCTAAAGGGCAAATGTTATCCTCAGTCTCTGGAAATTATCTTGCGGGTGTTCCAACCCAACATAGCCCTAAATGACTTCTGCTTGAAAAACCCCTAGTGAACTCATTGGAGTGTCTGTTTTGCAAATCAAACACGTGTGTAAACTCATCAACACGATAGCAGGGCCATGGCATCGCCCTGTCCGCCACACCAACACCCACCCAACCCTGCCTGCCTGGGGGTCGTAACCCCATAGCCTGAACACCCCAGTTCTAACCCGGGGGCGTCTGGGCCGACCGGCAAAAAACCATTCCGACATAAAACACCTGGAGGAAGAGTAACCCGCTATTGATGGTTACACAGGCACTAAGGGGTCATTTGGCCTAAGCCTGAATCTTATCCATCCACTGTCCGAGTATAGGATGTAAAATTCCAACATTATTACACTTCGGAGTAGACTAAACCTTCAAATGGAATGGACTTTAACGGTCTCACTGACTAGCCGGGAGCCACTAAGGGCTTAGTTGAGCACGTGCTCAATCCCTCTCGAAAGAGTAGGATTTCGACAGGAGGCAACGCATCACACAGTCTTTTAATAGGCTTGTCTTGTGAATGGTCTCCTAAAACGGCCAGCTTCAGGAGTGGAGACGAAACCTGCATGAAGACCCCGTGCTACACGAGTTAAAGGGGGCTTTATCTAATGGCCACAGAGGATCCTATTCACCAGAAACAACGGTGCACGCGTTTTCCGTGACGGCACGATCACGTGACAAACACAAGCCCCAAACCGAACGGACACGCTAATAGATAAACAAAAGCCGATGCTGAACAAATTGCATATGGCGTGCTCCACTTACAGACACGGCAGACAGACGGACTTCCAGCCAGGTCAACACTGTGCAGTGACACGCAGGACAATCGTCCGTCGGCCTCAGCGCTCCACTTTACAGCAGCTTAAGAAAACAATGATGGGCGTGGGGAGGTTTGTCAGCATCACGCCAAGACAGAGGCTGCCCCGAGTCCAGGCTGTGTGTTGACATTCTTAAGCCACAGTGTTAAACTTCATCCCAGAGTGGGCTTAGGGTAATAAACAAAGCCAAAACACAGCATTCGTGCATTCATGGCCTGGGGGAAGCAAGGGGGTTGAGAGGAGGGGGTCAGTGGGCAAACTCAAAGTGAGATCACATGAGCAGTACAACAACTTACATCAAGGGCGCTGCTTTGAATCAGGAGACCACGAGACACTACCACGAAAGTTGTTCATCCAATCCTGCACTGCTTTTAGATTAAGACACATAAATAAACCAATCTGATGTGGACTAATTGAGGGCACACAGTAGGTGGTTGTGTAAGTATCTATGTCAGCGGGGCTTAAGGCCACGGAAATGACATTATTAATCAGAGGATTCAATAGTTCTTCATTTAAATGGCACATCACACATGGACTAGAAGGCTGGCAGTTAAAAAGAAACGTATTCAGTCTTTGTCCAATGCCACTTACAGGACTAACAGGCATGGCACATTGTGGTACATTTAGCGTTTTCATAAATGTATCTCTAGGTAAAGAAAATTGGCAAAAGTTAGTTCTAAAGGCCCTCTAAAATCCTTCAACAAGAAATGTCTGTGCTTTTACAGGAGTGGTGAGTGAACTTCAGACTGTGAGGCAACTAGAAGAGGTAGCCGCACAGGAATGACAAGTTAGGGAGTGGGGAGAAAGCAGGGAGACTAATGCAAGGCCGCTTAAAGCAAGACCAGTCATGACATCAACACGTTCAGAACCCTTGTCAACACAGGAAACAGCTTATCCTAAACCTATGCTACTCTATTAACCTCAGATTGTTCCGGTGCGAGAAGAAAATTCTGGTCAAGCGGGGTTCTCAAAGGGCCGACGTGCCCATTCACTGCGACGTCCGGTTGACTAGTATTTCTGTGACCGAGTTAATTTCCCAGAAACAGCAACCGCTGGTCATGTTTAATATGCTGCTGATCTGTGGAACTATGTAGTTTACGGTTTATCTGAAAACAGCTGGCTAAATAAAAGCACATTGAAGACGCATTAAAATAATGAATCCCCCCCGCCCACACACGATGTGAGTTAGTCAGCTACTTTGTAATCTCATACGCAACGTGGACTGTACGTCAATATCCTTTCAAGTTTTGTTGCTCTAGTCTAGCAGTTCACATTAACATGTCAACACTAGCTAACTAACGTCAGCTACAGTCCTTACTGTTGGCTTGGCGTTTTGTTAAAACACTGCTACCCAACTAGCTAAAGTGTTGTAGCAACGTTTACAAACAAAATAGAATATCACTACTCAAACCTGGAACTGCAGCCAGTTTGAAAAACAAACAACCAGCTTTCTGACTATCATTCGTTTTTAGACTGCTAGGTAACGCAGATAGATTTTTTTGTACGATATTTATAGCAATACATTTTTTTCAAGTATATAATATTAGTTAATTGTATAAACGGCTGAAGAGAGGCTTACTACGTGGAATCTTCATCTCACGCTAGTTAGCTAGCTAGGCTAAAAACGTTAATGAGCAGGATCCATAACCAGCTGTTTTAAATCAAACTCGTTCTACGTGATTATTATCTGTGCAAACAGCTTCAAATTGTATATAAGTGAATGCTTACCTTCTTATAGAGTAACAATAGGTAGAATCCAGGGCTTCTCTGAACATGTTATGGACTTATATATCCACACCATGTACAGTTTGCCTGCACTGCTGCCATCTTGTCCAGGACAACAGGAGAGGAGACCTCGCTCTCGACAACACCACCATCCCCCACATTTTAAACTTCAAATAACTTGCCCATATAACGTTCAATAAAATCAAAACAAGCCAAGGACGTAAGTATGTGGTTCAAGTTATTCTCCAGCCTCTTAGGGCGAGAAAACCCATCTCTGAGAGGGCGTCCGTTAGCCCTATATCCGAACGATGCGCTCGTTACGACTGTCTCCAATGTCCCTCCGCTCCGTCTGTCTCTCCAGCGAAAAATGTTTGTGAGCAGATGGCATGGAGTCAGACTAAACGAATCGATAATCGAACTGAGCACGGTCAGTGCGTGTTGACAATGTGGCAGGAATCTAAACAGATATTAAGCTTAACCTTTCTCGGTTTATGTAGTTTATGTGCCACCAACTGAATAGCTCTTATCCGACTGTGCCCCTGAAGTAGGCTACACCCTCATATGTATTGTATGTGTCCAAGCCTATGGTATAATGAAGTGAAGTCCAAAGCTTTTCTAAAGGCATTTCATATTCATACTATTACTATATCTGTTTAGTTAGTCATTTGTTCCAGAAATCTATTTTAATGTTGGTAAAGTTCTGAATGTATAACTTTTTTAAAGGTTTACAGCTGTAAATGTTTTAGATGCTACATACTTTTCAGTAGCCTTTTTCTGAACTATTCCTAAATGTAGTTTCGAGAAATGATGTCTGATCGGCTTCTACTGGTCCTACATTACAGTCATCAACAAATGGGTGGATTCTCGCTAACTGCATCTTTCTCCAACGTATTCATTGGATGAGTGATCATTGATATGCACGTTACCAAGGAAACTGCCTTCTTTTTCAAGAGTTCTTTATATAGCGCGCATGGGACGTGTGGTCGATCGTTCATCATTTGCAATCCAACGTACATCATAAAAACTGTTAAAGTGAGTTACGTGACAAATATAAACGTCTGCCATGACTTTCTCCTAAACTCATTAAGCAAGCAGGAAGAAAATGTCGATAGATAGTTACAAGAAATACTACTGATGTTTGCTATCCTACAGAAAAAATGTCGGCGTTTAACAGAGCAATGGATAATGTTTCAGAACACTGGTGATGTCATTGACATCCAAAGAAAGATGTGCTCAAATCACAGCTGACAAAACCAATTAAATGCAGCAAGGTATACATCTACAACCATCGTTTGCCTTACAATACTTTTATATGTGGACACATGGAAAATGCTATTGCCATAGCAACTGTTAAAGTTAGAAGGGCATCAACCCAGCAGCAAGACCGGTATCTGCTCCTTTGGGTGAGGAGGAACAGGAGGAACACTGCCAGAGTCCTACAAAAGGACCTCACTTCATGGCCTTCATCAACAAACTAATGAATACCAATAAGATAGGGGACACCTCCTCGGTTTGACTCAAAATATGAAATGTTTTTAGTACTGGTGACTGATATAAATAAAAAGGAAAAAAAGTTGGAGGTTCTGTACAACAAAGTTAAGTAGCTTTAAGACTAAGTATATTCAATAGTTTTTTAAACATAAATGTACATACATATGTTTTGACAAGCTAACACACAACACACCTCTAGATAGGCTACAGGCTTTAACCTGACAGAGCTGCTTACAAGCCCTCACTGTTTAAGGCGCCCAACTGGGGGTCGGCCATAAACTAATCTGACAACAGGCAACTGTCAGTCCCAGCCCCCATCCCTGACAAACCCCATTCCAGACCATGCCCCCTGCTCGAGCTACAGCCTTGGGGACATAACAGACCTGCGTAGGGCTCCATACCAAGGCCTTTTCTAACGGTAGCCCGTATGACATGGAGTTAAAAAATGTTGGTGCACAATAAGAAATGTCGGAGGGCAAAGAGAAGTTTGTTTTCTTTTCAACACTCTTCCAAGTTCACTGGTGCTCCTAACTTTAAATTCCACTGGAAACCTTTTTAGGAGCATGAGCAAGTGAACTGGTCTCAGTGCATTGCCCTGCCCCCAAGCCCGGCTTGACTCTGCCAATGCCCCAGCTGGTGATGGCAACAGGTGTTGTGAGGGTTACTTATAGGGTCCTTCTTTTGCTGTCCTGTAAGCCCCTAGTGTCTTATCAGCGGCTTTAGTTCCCCAGTCTTTTCGGAGGATTTGGACATATTTTGGTCATTGTTGCGGGGGGGGTTAGGGTTAGTTTTATTTTAAAAAACAAAAATAGATTTGGTTGATGACTTTGAAAAGGCTATTGACTGGCACTGTCTTACCGATAACATCACAAGACATGCAGCTTGAGTGTTAAGTCTAGCATAATTCATTAATCTGTAAGTCAAGAGGGTCTAGGCCTAACTACAGCTGTCTCCGAGTACAAACTTGCAGACAGTTGACATGGCCTTTACACGTGTGGTGGAAGTCCTCTTGCAGCCTGTAGTCACACCCTATGCACCTGCTCTCGTTAATCATTCGTAAGACGAGCGTTGCTTTTGCCATGCCTGTGTAAGTGCGAGTCACAGCAAAATAATGATTTATGTGTTTTTTATAGCAGCACGTGTATAGATGATGAGTTCTGGGCTCGATTGCTGGAGTCTTTTCATCGTTCTAGTGGCGTCAATATGTCTCCCTCTGCTGTCAATAAAATATATTACAACGATCAATGTAGTCTAAGGACACAAGACATTAATGTTTAGCATATATAGAAGTTAGATTGTTGAGGTTAAGGTTGTGGTTAGGTAAAGAAACTATACAACCAGCACTCAAAGTTTGGAAATGCACAGGCACTGGTCTATTTTTCCTCTCTTACTAAAACCTCAAATATAGCTTCAGTATAAAATGTATTGTTCTAACTAAATAACGATTGGAATACAAAGGGAAGCGGGGGAAGTGGGTTTAAGGTTAGGATATGACTAGTCTTGTCTTCAAAATACATGTAAAATGCTGTTTTAGTTGACTATCATGCTATTTCTCAAATAAAAAGTTTGACAGAGCTAATTTTCAACAGTATGAACCACGTTAGTTGTAGCCAAATGAAATTCCAAATGAGTGCATCCATTGCCAGAAAGTGAATTCTGGTAAAATGTATACAGTTCATATTAGCCAGAGGTTTCAACTAAGTTTGCATCAGTATTTCTTTTAAATTAGTATTTCTCATGTATTCAGATACAACCTTAATATTCCTCAATACCTATGTTTTGTAGTGAGAATGTTAAAACATAGCTTTCAATACAGGGCAGAGATTAGGTTAGGTCTTGTGAGATTAGGTCTAGTGAGTAGGACCATGGATTTACTGATCAGGGTTAGGTCTCAGGTCCAGACAGAGAAATCTAGGGGTGTGTGCGTGTTTTTTGTGTATATTTATTATTTGCTCAATAAACAGTAAAACGTTTATGATCACAATCTACATGTCACAATTCACAAAAACACTTAACAAGTCACACACTGACAACTATAATTTTTTTCTACAGAAAAAAAAAAGATATTCAAGCCAATTACAGGAGTCAACGGAAGTCAACAGAAGTTTTTGGTTCTGTAAAAATGACTAGAATTGAGTTTCATTTGTGATTTGCTGGTATAATATGATATTTGCTCAATAAGAGCTTTTTTTAATAGCGCTTTTCCTTGTATTCCACTTTAGAAAAAAGACCATGAATAAATATGGACTAATTTCTTGAGACAGGTAAAACAATATTACACAAAAGGTTTCTGGGAGAAACGCAGAGATGCCACTATAAAACAAATGTTGGTTTTTATTTGAACGAAAGGTTATTTGGGGAAAAAAACAATGCAATGTGCAATTTTATTTGGTGCAAGAAATTTATTGTGGTCAGTCTACACATTTTTGTATGTAATGTTTCGTAAAATAACTTCCAGCAAATCATTTCTTGGGGGATTTTTGTGATATTTGCAATTATTGCATTTGCAGTTGGTTTCACACTCCCTTGCATTCTTCCGTTCTAAAAAGAGAGTTGTGAAAGGTCATATAATTACTTGTTGTAGTTCAGAAACGTTTCGTTGTTTTCGAACGAAACGGGGTGACACCTAACAGAATCTGTCCAATAGGAAGGTTCGCTCTGGTGCTAAAACGTTTTGTTTGTGTGCGAAATTAACACATTATGCAGGGAACTAAATTTTTTATGCAAATGCATAACATATTTTATTGCTCATATATATGTGCAAGAAAGACAATGCTATACTTTAACTGCAATGCGATTTTGTCTGACTTCCTCCATAACATAAGGAAGTAAGAGTTCACGTACGCCATTTTGAGAGAACGGTCAGTCACTCTCAGCAGGGCAGGCTGTGTTCTATACCTGCTGGAGTTGTCGCGCGGTCCTGCAATATAGCCGTTTTTGAAACAAAAATATTTGTATGTTGACATATTGTTGCATTCGTAATAGAACATAGAAACATTAAAAGTAACCAGTCATGTCCACGGAAGCAACCGCAGACCAGGTAGATAATTATTCAGTTGTTTGTACCGAGACTTTGCTAATTAACGTGACCTAATTTAGCTATACTGTGCTAGCTAGCTACATTTTCACTGTTGTTAACTGGTGGCTGCTCACTACTGGCTAGGCCCTGACTACCAACAATGATCGGCATTCACTCGATATGTCGTTTGTTATTTATGATTTCAGATTCGTTTATTTATAAGATCTCGGATTATCGACAATATTTTGGAAAACGAAGTAAACTAGCTGACGTCGTTATCTAGCGACGTCGTTATCTAATATTTAAGAAATATCCGCTGTTGTCGTTAGTTAGCTTCTTTTAGCTAACAGGGCTACAGTACCTGAAGTTAACTATTCAATGTTGGTCGGAAAAATTCTCTGGTAATTTATGTTACTAGGTTGTATTACGCTACATCACGCAACCTTAAATTATCTTCGTGTGATGAAACGTTACATTTATGTTTACGTTTTGTCTGGATTACTGTTAACGCCTCATTACCCGCGCATTTGTGTTGTATTGTAGCGTACGTTTCATTGCGTGAGAGCTAATAATTACCTCTCATGCAATGCCTGTACATTAATTATTTACCAGTGTGATTAACTTTTTAATCGTGCCTAATAATTCGTCAATTAGAAGTCACGTTTTCCGAGCTAACCAGTCATGTAAACAACCATGCATCGCCTCGTGCCCGCGTTTGTCCCAATTTCATAGGTGTCTCAAAGTAGTCCACTGTTAACTAGCAAGTAGTAGTTATGAATATGCATTGTTTTAATGCAGTTTTAAAATTGCCTATAATTGTGACTTTTTTGTAATGTGCGGTGTGGCTAAAACATGTGTAAACCTTAGCTTTGTATGTCTTACAGACAGCGGAGTATGTTCCGGAGAAGGTCAAGAAGGCAGAGAAGAAATTGGAAGAAAACCCATATGACCTTGACGCATGGAGCATTCTGATTCGAGAAGCACAGGTTTAGTGACGCAGGGTTGCATTCCTCTTACCTGGGGTAATCAAGCGGGCCAGGGTGGGAGAGGGTTGGGAGCAAGAGGGTGGTGGGTGGCTGTCTAACAGAACGATAATATGTATCATTGGACTTCAGTCACAAGTGTATATGTAAATGAATTTTACTTCTTTAGAACCAACCTATAGACAAAGCAAGGAAGACGTATGAACGACTTGTTGCCCAGTTCCCAAGTTCGGGCAGATTCTGGAAACTATTCATTGAAGCTGAGGTTAATATTATTTATTTTTCATTTTACAAAAATACATGTTTGCATGGGTGTGCATATCCTTACAGGATCAACAATGTGACTTTCACACTAAAATAGGTCCACTTCATCCAAACGGTAAAAAAAAAAAAAGCACTAGGGGTTTAGGTTACAAACTTAACATTTTCTTTTTCAGCATGCAGATTGTATGTTCCTGGGTTAAAAAACATCTTTCAAGGTCTTTAAATTGGGTTAAGTGCATTTGTTGCATGTTTGATCTGCAACAGCATTAAAACGTTTTAATGGTATTGGAGTGCTTTAGCCTTTTATTCACTTGTCGTGTCAATTTATTGCCTCCTGTGTCATTTCTTCGAGGTCATTTTTCTTTTGGATCATAAATGGTATGAGTGAAAATTATGTCCAGCTTAACACCTTTACAGCACAGTCGTGCCTCCACTTCCAGCTATCGCTACTGTAAAATTAAACCTCCCCTTTACAGCACAGTCATGCCGTCACTTCCAACTATCATTACTGTAAAATTAAACCTCCCCCTTGACACCTTTACAGCACAGTCATGCCCTCGCTTCCAACTATCACTATTGTAAAATTAAACCTTCCCCTTGACACTTATCTAGCCTCCCCTTCATTACAATTTCTTTTTTTATTACCGCATGATATTGCTTACATCTAAGATGAGCCAGAAGTCCCTTTAATTTTAGAAATGCAGATGACTGCTTTTGATCCACTTGTTTTGTTGTGATAGAGTGGGTAAGTATGTGTGAGGTGAGCACATTATGGTCCCAGCTTCTGAATCTTTTTTTATGCCTTTGTGCCTGAATGATCCATTCATCTCTGCTGTCTACGGCAGGTGAATCCCAGTTGGAGGGTGTGAGCAACTTTTATTCCCAGTATGAAAACCAAGCCCATGCCTCCAGACACTGTATAAGGTGGTAATGCTTTATGTAGCCACATTTACCCATCATATTAAGTCACTTGAAGGTTGCTTTTGTTCCAGCTCGGTGTGAAAACCCCTGATTCAACCTTCATGGAATCTTTTCAGTTTTCTATCATGCTTGCCGGTCTGTACCTGCTGGACAAAAGGAAAAAAGGCTGCGTACTCTCACTTGATTTCGGTTGAATTAGCCGTTTGTGCTTTTTTGGTTGATGTAAAAATGTTGCACACAAAGTAAATGTGACAACTGCCTGCCTCTGCATTTCTATTTGGGCAATAAGATGTCACACTTTGCAGGATAAAACGGATGCGACTCAGAATCGAGTGGCTTGTGTGCTTCATTATCTATTCGGTAGACTTTTATATTAACATGCAGCCCGTTTTCCTGGGTTTGTAGAAAGCGTTGGTTTACTAATTTGCTTTATTCTAATCATTCTCGCCTGTTTACTCCGTGTCATCATGATTAGCATTTATATATGCTGGGAAATCTGAAACGATTGTATGGTTAAACTTCAATTTACAATGTGTGTTATTTGGTGGGTTGTTCATTATCAAATCACAACAATTGTTATTTTGCAAGCAATTAGAATTAAATTACATTATTTTTTGGTGTGCAGTAGCTTATGCCTTAACATGGGCGCTGTGTAGAATCCTGCCGCTAACATTTGCTAGACTGAATTTAAACAATAAGGGACTGGTCTCCTAAACAAGACTGGGATATTTGGGCAGTCAAAGGTTGTAGAAATAGTCCTGAGAGCATCCCAAGCGAGTATGCCGAGACTAAACAGTCGATAGATGGACCTGGACGTTTTCCATGGGAATATGACTTCTGTTCATTTATGCCTGTAGTTAGATGTCTCTCTCAAATCCCCTTTAAAGTCTATGTGTGGTGGAGCTTGATCTATATGGGCCAGTTATGTCAGTAACATTTGTTTTTGTCAAATAAACCTCGGCAAAAAAATAAATGTGTTTTGAATAAATGTCTGTAGTCAACTTTCCTTCTGCTGTCCTATGAGGCTTTGACACCCCTTGTCTACATGTTAAATACCAACTATACTAATAGTCTGGCAAGATCAGACTTACCTGTTAGGACATGGGATACTTGCACCTTGTATGGTGTTTACAACATCTCACTATAGCATATTTTATTTCTGTTAAATGCAGTGCATATTACCCCGTTAACTTCATTAAAACTGGTATACACAATTATTTTTCTGTGTATATGGGCTTTTTTCCGTTGTGAGTGTGCAAAAGTAACGTTGTGGTGCTGTAGTCTATTACAAAAAAAACATTTTGTGCCAGGTAGTGAGTTGTAAATTCAATTGTGAAGTAACACATTTAGGATATCCTGCAGT
This sequence comes from Novumbra hubbsi, assembly GCA_016801125.1. NCBI lineage: Eukaryota > Metazoa > Chordata > Actinopteri > Esociformes > Umbridae > Novumbra > Novumbra hubbsi. The sequence goes on along the minus strand of JACXGK010001593.1, from coordinate 29,743 downwards.
ACTGTTTTTAAGCTGGCCAAAATATGTAGCGTTTTATTTGTTTTCAGACTACTACTAACCTCAAGCTTTCAGTTAACATAGCATGTGCTCACCTTCTGTAATTACAGCAACACAAACACTCATTTAGGACACGTGCTAGTGTGATCATGTGCAGGAGACTAATCTATGCTTTTTTTTTGTATACTCCAATGTTTCAGAGTTGCTTAAGGATCTAGGCAAGCATGTACTGGAAAATGCCACACAAAGAAACTGGCTATGGGCAGTTAGTCACAAAATGTTATGTTAGCCATCACAAACCCTGTGTGGTGCTTTGCTCCAGTGTGTGACTTGTTAAAATTTAGAACGATAAAGTGCTTGAGTCTGGTATTGGCCAGCTCCCGGATCGCTGTTTACCTTTCATCAGTCTCCCTCTATATACCCGTCTCCATAGTTTCTCCTTTCTGCTATACTGCAGTTAAAACAAATGAAGTACTACAAACCCCAAAAATAGTTTTAAAACCCAGTGTGATTGACCACCACCTTTAGCCATTTGGCCTTTGTGATCCCATATGTTTTCATGACCACCCATATTTTTTAACAGTATCGTCTTTTTGCAATTAAGTCGTCCGCTTGTGCAAACGCACTCATTGCAAGACACCAACACGAGGTGCTGCCTAGGGGGACGTTATCATGGTTCTGGGTCAAATCTGGCCTTTTGTGGCATTTCATATTATGTGATTCTCTGTCTGTTTCAGTCACTGGTGAAATTTCAAGAAATTGACCTGTGCATGCAAAAGCATGCAAGAAAATAAACGCTGTATACTCTTTATTGAGAAAGTGATTTTAAATTGCATTCTGTTTAATAAAACAAATAACCAGACTGTGAACTGTACTGTGACTTATTGCATCTTGTCTTTGTGGTGTTAATAATTATTGTAGTCAAGTCCACAACTTGCTACCTCATAACAGTTCCCATGTTTTGATCCCGTTTTGAAATCACTTCAGGATTGCTTCCTGTTATCCCACGTAGAAATTGCCAGTTTTTTAACTGGTATAATGTAAACCCTGCTTTGTTGGTTGTGGAATGTGTGCCAGGTAGTAGGCGTAGTGATTGCGTGTTTTGGATTTGGTGTGTTTAAATGCTTTGATAATTAACTGATTCTTGTATTGGTAAATCTGTTCTAAATGTTGTGCTACCTAGACTTATGGACGTGTTACAGATGTACATAACAAAGTTACCCCGTCCTGACGTGCTTGTTATTTGGTATTTAAACCTCCAGCCGTTTTATGTAGGCTCGGTTGTTGTAACGTTGTTTTTTTTATTTGGTTATTGACATTTTAATAACCTTGAGTCGCGATTGGTTGATGGCATTGAACTGGCCGTCATGGTGCTTAGATTAGTCTTCATGGAATATGTAGTTTTTGGCTTAGTTTGGTTGAGCAGGGAAGTTTTTCTCAGCTTGTGTTTGTAGTTGTTGCCAAATGCATGTGGTGTGATCAAGTAGTGCTGTTTGTAATACGTACCATGAAAATGTCTCCACAAATCATTGGTATTAAACAGCCTCTTTTCCTGTTTCAATCTATTGTCTCCTTATTCCACACTACAACGTCATAGACTTGCATTCAGCATGAGCCTAATTATCTCTGGGTCGGGTTCTTGAAATGATTTGCAGTCAACTTGCAATGATCTCTCTCCTTTAAATACACAATTGTTGCTATGTTATTTTTCAATTTTTGTTAATTTTCAAAAATGGCAGTTCTTTTAAATGGCACACAACACTAAGCTGAAAGGCCTTCATAATTATTATTATTGCTACAGTAGCAAGTCCGCTGCATTTGTACAGGTAGCGAGTTTTCATTTGTTCAGTACATAGAACTGGTCTGCTGCATTTGGGGCCCTTGGGGACCATGGGGTCATACAGCTAGCTTTCTGTCAACCAGGCCAACCCACTGATACCCCCTGTAAAGTGTGGTGTCTCAGTATGCTTAGCTGGTACTGTCTATTTGCACTTAGAGGGCATGGAATAGGGTCAGTACTGATTAATTCTTCCATCCAAATGTCTGCTAAATAAATCTACTGGAACCTGTGTCCTGCCATTGACAGCCAGTGACCTTGATTGGTCTGTTTTGGTCATGCCCAGAGTAATAATGCAACCCATGTGAGATTGCTTTTTAAAGTTTTCCTTGTGCTGTTTGAGCCTGTTTCTAATACTCTGCTGTTTTTATTGGGCTGAGTAGGTCTTCTTAGATGGAAATGTGGCCTTGTTCTTTCACTATAGTCTTTACAACTAGAACCATCCGTCTAGACTACGATAATCATCTTCTTACCAGTTGATCATGAGGCTTATGTTTGGTCCATGATGTACAATGAGAATAAACCCCTGATCTTACAAAATGAATCTTGAAATGGTCTTTCTTGTGTGAACTTCACTTTGTTGATCTGAAAGGGGTTGTCTGTCTGTGTTTGCATGCATGCATGTTTTTCCATATATACAGAGGTAGCTCTTATGTTAGTAATTAACACTGCCTTTACAATCTGTCCACAGATCAAAGCAAAAAACTATGACAAGGTAGAAAAGGTGAGTGTCATTCATGCCGAAATTTGTACCATTCGCCTTAACACGGTTTATAAGTTCAATTGTTAGTGGATTCTGTTTGCCTGAACAACTCAAGTCATTAACATTGCTGTACACCATCAAACCCATTGTACTGTAGATACAATTCAAATGGATTGTTTCCTTCTTTCTAAGTTGCTACACATAGCGACCTTAAAACCCTTAGCAGCTGCTATGATTCCATTTTATGTAGATCTATGCTGGTACTGTTAGCTTGTCATTACCAGTGTTCTTCCAGACCTAACATTTTGCAAAAAGCAAAGGATCTCTGAGAAAATGTCTTTATTTTTTTTTTTTTGAAGATTGAAGTTAAAAAGGTTTTTTGTAACCCATATTTCATTAAATTTTTTGGTTTCTCAATTTCAGTTTAAGTCCTTGTCTTCTCTTATCGAACGAGACCGGTATCGTACTAGTTGGTTTAGGGAAGGAATGATCACAAGTCACTGCAAACCTATAGACGGTCTGGTGAGAGTTTAAATTCAGGAATTTGTCAGTCACACTAATTTTGTAGTGAAATGTTAATTAAAACGGTAAATAAAAGCATGAACTGCAGATTTATACTAGTCTTTTTTGCTGTTTTTTTATGGTTGTACACATGTGGCAAAACGTTTTCAGAATGACACAAATATACATTTTCACAAAGTCTGCTGCCTTAGTTTTTCAATCTGCTCCAGAATGTCATGAAGAGTGATCCGATGAATTGCAATTAATTGCAAAGTGCCCTTTTGCCATGAAAATGAACTTAATCCCCCCCAAAAAACCATTTCTACTGCGTTTCAGCCCTGCCACAAAGGGACCAGCTGACATCATGTCAGTGACAAGGCTGGAGATCACACTGATTGAGTTAGAATATCAGACTGGATGCTGTAAATGGAGGGTGGGGCTAGAATTCATTGTTCTTATGGATGGCTACCTAGGAAATGCGTGCTGTCATCATTGCTTTGCTTTGCTCAAAAAGGACATCACAGGCCAGGATATTTCCTGTAAGATTGCATCTAAATCTACTATATCGGATTATCAAAAACTTCAAGGAGACGAGTTCAATTATTGTGAAGAAGGCTTCTTGGGTCATTCTCCAAACTGGCCATGGCTGTAGTTCTTTTCTGGTCTTACATAATGCCCTTCTAATCATCAATTATGAAGAATACACACTAAGAAGAATATATTTTTCAGACACTCGCAGTTGAGCTTGCTGATGCATAATCTACCACAAGGGGTCAGTGATTTGGGACTAGCCCTGTCTGACATCCGCCAAGGCATTTGTTATGACCGACCAGGATTCAAACAGCTGGTTTTAAATGTTTTGCTCTTTTGCAAGACTGTAGCTGATCTCATTAAGCAACTTGATGCTCATACCCATTTCTTTTATAGCCATGAAAAATATTAATTTTTAAACCTGTTTCTAAAATTTCACAGATTTCTATTTTTTTTATTTTTGGGTAACTTTTCTACACAAATGTAAACTCCTACGGGGTGGGATCAGGAGGTGACATGCCTGCTCCTCAGCCAATCACAACAAGAGAAACTTCATTTATGTATACCGTGGTGTAAATTACAATTACTTATCCTTATAGTCTGTGTGCTTAGGTTTCCCAGAAAGAAACTCCCACTTTTTACAAATCATCTTGCTCGCCTATCTCATTGCAAACAGAATTACAATTGTCCGATTCCATATGAATTTTTTTTTTTTGCTCTCCTGCTCCAGTTATTTCAGAGATGTCTGATGAAAGTGTTGCACATTGACCTGTGGAAGTGCTACCTCTCCTACGTCCGGGAGACCAAAGGAAAGCTGCCCAGTTACAAGTAGGTCCTTCAGGATGGATGTGCGGAGGGAATGTTGGAAGGGCTGCGTTGACCCAATCACTGGGTCTTGTTCTGGAAACTTATTTCCAGAAACAACCAGGTGGCAATGTCACGGGGGGAGGAGACTGGCAGCTGGGGATAACTGTCCAACTCGGGACAATACCACGTCTCCTCGGTGGTTGGAGAATTACTACCTTAGACCATTTAGAAACTGAGCGGATACCAAGTCCGCTAGACTTCCTGGCAGCCCCTGGTAATTCTTAATAGTGAATTGCAGGTACATCAGTCACAAAACTGCAAATTTATTCAATGTGTCTACGGGAACACAAATCATGATTCATATCTCAAGAATTTACCAATTCTGTGGTTTTATGAGCACCTGGGTGATGTCACACACCTTTCATAGTCTTTGTCATTGAACTATTATTTGACGTTATGAAACGTGCAAAGTGGGTTTCTACCTCCATCACTCAAAGAACCGAAGGGGTTCCTTAAAGAACAATGCAAGACAACTCCTAACCCATGTTGAACCCATGTCCATCACCAGAGAGAAGATGGCCCAGGCGTATGACTTTGCGCTGGATAAAATTGGGATGGAGATCATGTCCTACCAGGTACATCTCATATGATTGTTGACTAGATGTTACAAAGTGTATTTGGATAAATCTGTTTAGCTATGATCTTCCAGAGAATGTCTTCTGACTCTGCTGCTCCCCCCCCCCCCCCCCCCCCCCCCCCCCCCCCCC
>JACXGK010001593.1:0-24500 GCA_016801125.1 Novumbra hubbsi | reverse complement strand
CGCAGGGTCTATCAGAGGGGCTGTGTGAACCCCATGATTAACATTGAGCAGCTTTGGAGAGACTACAGCAAGTATGAGGAGGTGAGACTAATGACCAACGACCCCATATGGGAGGCTATATAACCTTCCAGCTGGGAACATGGATTTTGTGTGCCATTATCTCATCCGTTGTGGCGATAACTAGCTCTGTTATATACAAACAGGGCATCAATGTGCATCTGGCTAAGAAGATGATTGAGGACCGCAGCAGAGACTACATGAATGCTAGGAGAGTGGCCAAGGTAAGAATCTCCCACTAATGCCCCTGGTCTGGCAGTCGATGAAGCTAAGCTGACTCACTCTTCAGTGTCCTCGGGTGGGCCAGCGCTCTAAGCTGCTGTCTCCGGTCCAGCCTTCTGCTCCTCCAGCCAAAGCTTTTCCTCTGTCCCTCACCGGCTTCCCACAACTCTCTCCTCAGGAGTATGAAACGGTGATGAAGGGCCTGGACAGGAACGCCCCGTCGGTGCCTCCCCAGAACTCCCCCCAGGAGGCGGTGCAGGTGGAGATGTGGAAGAAGTACATCCAGTGGGAGAAGAGCAACCCGCTACGCACCGAGGACCACACGCTCATCACTAAGAGAGGTGGGTGTGTTCCGGGCACCGGGGGGTGTCTGTCGGGGGCGGGTGACGGTGCCCCGGCGTGGCAAACGGGGGGTGCAATGTCTGACGACCCCCGACGTTGCCTTTGTGATCTGTGTTGCAGTGATGTTCGCCTACGAGCAGTGCCTGTTGGTGCTGGGCCATCACCCTGACGTGTGGTACGAGGCGGCCCAGTTTCTGGAGTATTCCAGCAAGCTCCTGGCAGAGAAGGGGGTATGTGAGGCTGCACGACCGCACGCCGTATCTCCATGTGGGGACCGTTTTGTTCTGCATGTCCTTCGTGTCCTCTGACCCTTACTTTGGCTCTGAAGGACATGAACAACTCCAAGCTCTTCAGCGACGAGGCGGCGAACATCTACGAGCGCGCCATCGGAACCCTACTGAGGAAGAACATGCTGCTGTACTTTGCATTTGCCGACTATGAGGAGGTGAGAGCCTCTGGGGCGGCTGATGCGCTGTGCGTTTGTCCCAGGGAGCACAACACAAAGCGGGGTGTCCGAGTGGCCCGATGTCCGTTCACCTCAGAGCATCGTGCCGTCTTGTTTGCGTTAGGGGTGGGTTTGACAGAAACGTGCCGTTGAATTGATAGCCCTCTCTGCTCGTCGTCAGAGTCGAATGAAGCACGAAAAGGTCCACAGTATCTACAACCGTCTGCTGGCCATCGAGGACATCGACCCCACCCTGGTCTACATCCAGTACATGAAGTTCGGCAGGCGGGCCGAGGGCATCAAGTCGGGACGCATTATCTTCAAGAAAGCCCGGGAGGACATGCGCACCCGCCACCATGTCTATGTGACGGCAGCGCTAATGGAGTACTACTGCAGCAAGGTGGATATACACGGGCTCTGTCTGACGTCTCTGGGGGGAGGATGTACACAGGTTCTGTATGACGTCTCTGGGGGGAGGATGTACACAGGTTCCGTATGACGTCTCTGGGGGGAGGATATACACGGGCTCCGTATGACGTCTCTGGGGGGAGGATATACACGGGCTCCGTATGACGTCTCTGGGGGGAGGATATACACGGGCTCCGTATGAGGTCTCTGGGGGGAGGATATACACGGGCTCCGTATGAGGTCTCTGGGGGGAGGATATACACGGGCTCCGTATGACGTCTCTGGGGGGAGGATATACACGGGCTCTGTATGACGTCTCTGGGGGGAGGATATACATGGTGGATATACACAGGATCTGCATAACATCTCTGGGGGATGATGTGCAAGGTGGATATACACAGGCTCTGTATGACATCTCTGAGAGACGAGTGCATGTACAATTTAATCCATGTTTTGAGATCTGTGGCTAACTGTACCAAGAGTTGAAAGTTGAGGGTAATCCGTAAAGCTGGAGAACCATGTTTTCTGAATGTCTGGTCTTTCATTGCCTTCCCCCACAGGACAAATCGGTGGCCTTTAAGATATTTGAGCTGGGCTTGAAGAAATATGGAGACATTCCAGAGTATATACTTGCGTATATTGATTACCTCTCGCACCTTAATGGTAAGTGATGTTGGTGGTTTCCTTGGAGGACTGGAGGATTAATGCGTTTGTGTCCACCTGGCCCCGGTACCTTACGAACGTTAACCTACGTCTCTGGGAATGGGTGCACAGTTGTGCTGAACAGCCGGTGTTCTCATGCGTGGTTACATGCCCAGCACTCGTGGGATCAGTGGTCACTCACCTGGTGTAACAACAAACCAACCGTTCGTTGGTTTTGTCGTAGCAACACTCCATTCTTAGCCTTGTTGGTAAGCCATTGTGTTAAAAAAGTCTGAGGCACCCATCGGGTCTTGATGAGCGAGATAGATGTAAATCTTTATTGTACATTATGTAATTCGGTGAAAACCAAATGATGTAACAGCGGCCATTGGAAACCAAAATCATCAACTGTTTGAGGGCTGGATTAATAAAAACAACAAATCAAAGTAAACATTTGAAATCAAAGGCTGTTCCAACTTTCATTCATTTCATCATGGCAACTCGTGTGACTCAGTAGTGTGTATGCACTCCCAACAACATCTGGACATGCTCCTGATGAGACGGCGGATGGTGTCCTAGGGGAACTCCTCCCAAACCTGGATCTGGGATGCATAACGTCAGAGGTTTTCAGTTGGATTCAGGTCTGGTGAAGTGAGGGCTGGACGTTAACCTGGAGGAACCCAGGGCCCTCCTCACCAGCTGAGGATTCATCCCGGTACCTAACAGCGGTTTGGGTAGCAATCGTTAGCACGTGACGGTCTGTGTGACCCTCAAAGGATGTGCCTCCCCAGAATATCACTGACCCACCGCCAATCCTGTCATGCTGGATGAAGTTGCAGGCAGCATAATGGTGATGCAACAGGTAAACAATGACCTACCCATTCTGGTGTTCTCTGGCGAATGCTAATCGAGCTGTGCGGTGCTGGGCTGTAAGTACAGGTCCCAATAGAGGACATCGGGCCCTCAGATTGGGCAGAAACATGCTTATCATTAGCCTGCTGGAATTCATTTCCTAGGGCTCTGGCAAGGCCCCTGTTTTTCCTCAAACAAATATGCTTCTGCTGGGTTGATGGTCTTCTATGGCCCAGTCCAGCTCTCCTTGTGTTATGGCCCGTCTCCTCCATGCTCTTGAGACTGTACTGGCAGACACCCCAAAACCTTGTGATGTTACATGTGGATGTGCCATCCTGGAGGTGCTGGACTACCTGTGCAACCTGTGGGCTGAAGGTACCACATCATGCTACCAGTTGTGACATGGACACTAGCATTTTGCCAAAGTAGAGACAAATCCGTCTGATGGGATATGGAGAGAGAAATTGTCTGTGGCCACCACCTGCGATAAACCATTTTCTTTTGTGGGGGTTGTCTTACTGTAGTCACCTTCATTTGCACCAAAACAGGTGACATTGATTCACAATTGCTAATGCTTCCTAACTGGACTGGATTGATGTCCCTGAAGTTTAATTGACTTGGTGTTATGCTGTTATGATTACATGTTACCTTCATTTTCATGCCAGTGTATTATCAGTCCATTTGAAACATGCTGACCTTATTTAAGACATGGACCTATTGACGTGTTAAAACAAAACCTGTCTTTCCCTCTCCTTTCAGAGGACAACAACACTAGAGTTCTATTTGAGCGCGTTCTCACCTCAGGAAGCCTGTCGCCAGAGAAGTCTGGGTACGATGGAGTCCAATGACAGCCACGTTGTGTCTGTGTGTTTGGAGGTGTTGCTGACCTGTGTGTGTGTCCGCCCCTCTCTCCAGTGAGATCTGGGCGCGGTTCCTGGCCTTCGAGAGTAACATCGGGGACCTGGCCAGTATCCTGAAGGTGGAGCGCAGGCGTTTCACGGCCTTCAGGGACGAGTACGAGGGCAAGGAGACGGCGCTGCTTGTGGACCGGTACAAGTTCATGGACCTGTATCCCTGCTCCGCCAGTGAACTCAAAGCCCTTGGCTACAAGGTTTGGACCAGTTCTTCAGTCCCCAGCGGCAGATTATACTGACGGCTCTAGTTAAGGGTGACTCGTTCAAGGCGCTTCAGTAGAAATCGGTCAGTCGGTAAAATACGCGTTCCCCGGGGCCGTGTGTTTTGATACGGTGTGTGTGTGTGTGTGTAGGATGTATCCCGTGCCAAACTAGCAGCGCTGCTTCAGACCGAGACGGTGGTGACCCCGTCCGCTCCCACGCAGAAGGACGAAGCGGACCGCAAGCCGGAGTACCCCAAACCCGACACCAACCAAATGATCCCCTATCAGCCGCGCCACCTCGCCCGTGCGTACCTGCCTTGTCTTCCCCCCCGGCACCCTCGCGGTCCTGCAGAACGGCTCCGACTCTCAGTTCACCCCTTTGTGTCTCGTCCCACAGCTCCCGGACTGCACCCGGTACCGGGCGGGGTGTTCCCCGTTCCTCCTGCGGCGGTCGTCCTCATGAAGCTACTGCCTCCACCCACCTGCTTCGTGGTCAGTACCATGCCTTGCTCCTCTCCGGTTCCCCGGCAGAGTCAAGCCTGCCACGGCTGGTAAAGTGCTGTTTGACTGCTTGAGAGCGCTTGACTCAGCAGCACTGTTGTTGGGTTTCTGCAGGGTCCCTTTGTGCAGGTGGATGAGCTGATGGAGAACTTCAGGAGATGTACACTACCAGAGAGTGAGTACCTCACAGTCTGTTGTAGATCAGCGAGTGTGTGTGTGTTTTCCCGGGTAGATCACTTCAGTTGAACACCTCTGTCTCTCAGCCGTGGACGCCGCGGTGGAGTTGATAACAGGCCGACAGCCGGACGCCGGCGGCGACGGGAACGGCCCCGTGGAGAACCACGCCGTGGCCAAGTCCCTGAAGAGACCCAACGCTGACTCCGATGAGGAGGAGGACAAGGGCAACGTGGCCCCGCCCGTACACGACATTTACCGCGCCCGGCAGCAGAAGAGGATCCGGTGAACCCCTCGCCAGCAGGCCCCCGCCTGGGATGGACTCTGTACAGGAATGTTACCCACACGCCAGCCTGCCAGGCTGATGGATCCACGTTTCCCTGGATGATGTGTTCTCGAACCGTTGTTGATCCCTCCCTCTACACACACACACACACACACACACACACACACCTTTTTTTGTTTTTTTTGTTATTTTTAACAGTTTTATTTTTTTAAACTGTGTGACTTATACTGTACAAAGTTTTTAATTCAACCCTTGATTTGACACTCAGCTCAGCTTTTTCACCTTGTGAAGCTCTGATGATTAATGGAATCAACCTGTTTTTGTAGTCAAATGGAGAGAACACATTTCCTTCCAATAAAAAGGGGGAGAAAAAAACAACACAACTGGCTGCTGTCTTATGTAATGGGGATGTTCTTTTGTTTTACTGGGCTGTCTTACTGTCCTGTACACCGGGGGAAAACGTGTCCTAAAAACACTGAACTTTGGCTTTACATTTGTCATGTTCACCACTAGGGTGCGTCATGGAGCTGTGCCAACATAAATGGCTTCTTGTGTGTGGTGTTGCTAGGAGGATGTCTCTGCTGTGTATCTGTGCTGTTATAGCCTCTGTGCCAGTATGGTGAGGGGTTCATTGATCAAATAAAGTTGGAGGTCTCCTTTTTGACTGATATCAGACATCTTGCTGCAACATATTTTCTGCCGGTTAGGTCCCTGTGGTTTGTGACATGAGGTGCTTATCAGCGGTGGGACTGACGAGACCTGTCTCCATTTATCTAATCAGATTCACTGCTTTGATTATGGGACCCGCTCATCGCTGAATTCTCGCTATCCGTGTACACAGTCTGAGAGAGGTCTGCTTCTGGCCACTTACAGGCCTGTTTTTTACACAACTGAACTGTGCGTTTAAATCTGGTTGTGATGTGGTAAAGAAACTCTAGTGTGTGTGAAAATTATTTATAGCTATTTTGCCGGGCAGAAAGTCCTTATTTGTGTTTAATACACTATATAGCATTAGAATAAAAACTTGCATATTAATACAATAAAAAGTAATAGCAATTCTTGTTGTCCAGAAGGTTATTAAGATGTGTACTTATAAAGGGGAGACAGAGGGGGAGGAGTGATGTATTGTAAGGATGTGAGAAGAATATGTAATGAAGACTCATTATAAGAGCGTTGTTCCATTATTTTCAAATTATCGCTGGTTTGAAGCTCTGAGCTGACAAGGTGACACATTTGTGCCCTTGAGTAAAGCACTTTACCCTAATTGCTCCTAAATTGCTCTGGATAAGAGTGCTAAATTATTAAAATGATCAAAATCTATCTAACTTTCCACAGCTGTACACAGACAAGGGCATCCTTTTAGAAATGCTGAATGCTCTCTGTGTTGACTGGGAATGTCTTCTCAGATTTCTTGCTTCCTCGGAAACACTGATAGCCTGGTGAATGTCTCAATATCCTATTCAGCAGAAGGTTAATTGTATGCAATGTCTTTGTCTCCAGTATTAATCTAATTCCACACCTTTAACTCTGAAAACTGAAAGCATACTTGTGTTGTCATAAGAGTTGGCCTTTAAGGCTCAACCCATTTAGAGTCGCATCTTCTTTTCCCCTGTTCAAAAACCTATGGACTTGTCCTGGGGTACTGTGTAAAACGTTGAAGTCCCAGGGTGATGTGTAAAACGTTCTATTCCCAAGGGGACTGTGTAAAACGTTCTAGTTCTAGGGTACTGTATAAAACTTACTAGTTCTGGGGTACTGTGTAAAATGTTCAAGTCTTGGGTACTGTGTAAAACATTCTAGTCTTGGTCAATGTGTAAAACAGTAAAAACTGTGGTGACATTTGTAAGCACGTCCATTGAGATGTACAATTAATTATTCTAGACACGCCAGAAATGACTGGAAGCTGTTGAGTCTCCCTCTATGTTAGAGCCCAAATAGACACGGGTGGTCTGTATGAATTTCAATTAATCTTTTAAAATGGTGGAAAAAGAAATTACTTTCAAATGTGCCCGTCCCTTATCTGAATCTTTGGACATTGTTATACTTTGAATTACAATGCAAGCAGGACGCACCAAACAGAGTGGACTAGACAAGCCTATTCTGAAGTCCTTCATCTTTATTCCCGAAAGCATCTATTGCATAACCACAGAGAAAGAACTCATTCATTAACAACAGGACATGTAGTCCTTCTGACCGTCTGTCTCTGGGAGTGTGGGGTTTCGTTGAGGAATAAACCCCTAGAAGCCAGAGGCTTCTTTCACACCACTGGAGCCTCTAAAAACACTTATGGTGTAGCATGTTGCCAGTAACACCCTGTAAGTGTAAAATAATGTATGTTATTTATTGGGACATGTCTCTGTTCAGTGTGGCTCTCACTGACATTTTGTGAATATCCCCAATATATTGGAAGAAACTGAACATTAGTAATAAAATAATTTTATTTAGAGCCTTTAAGTATGGCAACACGGAAAGTAGATTTTGAGCATGCAGTTACATCAACAAAATCAAAGACGGAGGGCACTGTAAGAGCCAAATGAAAAATAATTCCACATCAACATATTTTTTTCAAGCTTTCACATTCACATTATTTTCATCACATGGGCGGTAAGTAAAAAGAATCTGTACAGTGCATTTACAAAATGTACATCAGCCGTACCTGCCTGTCTGTTATTCCAAATAATACAGATGCCTGTCGGTTATTACAAATAATAATTAGCACAACATATCATCACTTCCAAATCGGCTTCCAAAGTACTGGACAAAAATGTCAGGATGCCCCTTGTAGAACTGTCCTAGCAACCGTCTCTTTTCTTTGTTGGACAGTTTGGAGTTCTCATGGATTGTCTTCAGTAGAGACCATAGTTCCTCTCTGGTAGTCTTCTGTTTGTTCTCCACATACGCTTTCCCACTAATTCTCTGGCAATATGTTGAGTCTTAGTGAGAAAAGTTAAAGAGAGTTGATGTTACAACTTTATGCAAAACCGGACACACAGAGGACAAAGCTTTGTCAGAGCAGGCAGACAGATGAACAGATTCATCAAACCAAACGGTTTCCAAAAGGTTTACATACCTGTCAGGACTTCTGTGTCCTTCCCCATCACAATGTTGGTTAGTCTGTCACTAACAAGCTTGTGTAACGACACTGGAATCTACAAGTAGATGGACTTAGTTATATCGATTCAATCAAATCCTGATGTCACCAACATAACTAATGGCTCAATGGTAATTTATCAAATTACCATAAATAATTAAAAAGCTTTCAGGTGGGCTAATAATGTATTTAGGTTTGCACACAAGAACAGGTTTAGACAATACAGTAATTGCTGGGAGGGGAGGGCTTGAGGAAGACGGAGGGGAGGGCTTGAGGCAGACGGAGGGGAGGGCGTGAGGCAGACGGAGGGAAGGGCGTGAGGCAGACGGAGGGGAGGGCGTGAGGCAGACGGAGAGAAGGGCGTGAGGCAGACCGAAGGGGAGGGCGTGAGGCAGACAGAGGGAAGGGCGTGAGGCAGACGGAGGGGAGGGCGTGAGGCAGACGGAGGGGAGGGCGTGAGGTAGACGGAGGGGAGGGCGTGAGGCAGACGGAGGGGAGGGCGTGAGGCAGACGGAGGGGAGGGCGTGAGGCAGACGGAGACACTTACAGTTCAGATGTGCAAAACACTACAGAAACAATCAACTTGAACACACACGCAAACGCACACGTGGTTTTATTAAACATAGGCGCGCACACACCTTGAAGACATCACAGTGGTTTTCCACCATAAACAGCACCAGTAGATCAACCTTGCCTTTGGCCAATCTCCTACTGTAGACAATGGCACTTGAGAAAGATCTCTTTACTGCCATCCTGTTCTCTATCTGGGGAAAAAACTCAAGGTTGACATCTACACATATACAGTGTCCTGAGGTAGATACGTAGTGGATATGTAGTAGATACAAAGTGGATATGTAGTAGATATGTGGTGGATGTGTAGTAGATATGTAGTGGATATGTAGTAGATACGTAGTGGAGATGATGGACCACAACCTTGCTGGGAGAAAACATTTAATAACATAGACATCTCTACCGAAAGTGCCATTTTAATGTAGCCTACTGGGTGGGATATCAAACTTCCTGTCCAGCCAGGGCACATGGAGATCTCAGCCAATTAAAAATACTGAAAATGACTTTCGATATGGAGATGGCCTCAATGGAGATGCCCAGGCTGACACAGAAAAATATCTCCTCTTTCCATCTCTGTGGCGCACACACACGCCCCTCACCTCGTGGTGCAGTTTGACCTCCTGTGGCTTGGCAGCGATGGACATGAATCTCAACAGTCTGCGCAGCTCCTCTTTACTGCGAGAGTCCTGCAGTTTCAAACTCAGCTGTAGAGCCTCCAAAGCCTGCTCTCTCTTCCCATTCACTGCGGACACAGAGGTCAGCGGAGGCGTCAGCGCCCCCGGCAGGCAGGGAGGAGTTACAGGTGCGTGACATGACAGCAGAGTGAGAGCCCCCCCTGACTACAGCGCCCCCCTGTGGGCCCTTGTTATTTAACAGTAGACCGGGACATAACGGCTGTCCTACCCAGCAGCTCTGAGATGCCGGATTGGATGTCAAAGACGTGGTTGCTGAGGAGCGGAGGGTTGGGCGTCTCCCCGTAGTGCTTGGCCAGGATGCGGTACAGCAGCCTCTTACACTGGCCCTGGTCCTCGCTGCAGCGCGGCAGAGCCTTGCACACCTCCACCACCAGCTGATCCGGCAGGAACTCCAGGCAGTCCATGGCGGTAGACAACCACTCATCAGCCCTGGAGGATTGAAACATCACCTTAATGACGCCAGTGCACGTTGCCTCCTAAAGGCTCGCGCTCCTTCATGAGGATCACTATGCAGAGAAGGAATTACAAAACAGGTGCCCCCTCTTTGTTTTGGTGAAAAAGCCCGGGGAGGAAACATAACTGGGGATCTTAAGAACAACTAAATGCAAACCACTATCGGAGTTTGTGGTGGACGGGGTAACGATCGCAAGTGTTTTAGGCATGAGGACATTGTGTTCATTCACAATGATTTTGACTTCCTAAAGGGTCTGAAATTAGTGGATACAGTATTTTAGATTTTGTTAAACTGTCATACCCGGCAAAATAAATAGTATTTTACTTAAACGTTTAAGTAAAATACTATTTATTTTGCCGGGTATGACAGTTTAACAAAATCTAAAATACTGTATCCACTAATTTCAGACCCTTTAGGAAGTCAACACATGTGAAACAGAACTGCATTGTCGTGGACTAAAATTCTAAAACCAAAACGAGTTAAAGACATTAAACGACCTTCAGACAACCGCCCAGTCGGTTCAAATGGGACGTGTACATTCTGCGAAACAGAACAGTAACATTAAGTTGAGAGGGTGGCATGAGACGTCCTCTAGTGGGACCTGTGCGCACAGCCCAGCACCATGCAGCTTGACTGGCATTCACCAGAGAACACCAGAACTGACAGGTCCACTATTGGTTACCCGTTCTCTTCACAGATAAGAGCAGGTTCACACTCAGCACATGTGACAGACATGAAAGAGTCTGGAGACACTGTGGTGAACATTTTGCTGCCTGCAACATAGCTACACTGACTGTACCTACACCTGCTAGCAAACAATGAAGTGGATGCAGAGGGTGACACGGCACGAATAGGAAAACACAAGCACTGTACTGTAGGAGACGTACTGCGCTTCGCTGAAGGCCTTGAGGACCTCTCGGTCCAGGTAGCTGGATGTGTAGAGCAGGTCTGGGTCACTGTCCATGCCGTGAAGTGGGGGAGCGGGTCGCTCCTCGCCCTCCAGCAGACTCTCCAGCAGGGGGAGCTCTATTAGCTGTAGCAACCGAAGAACAGTCTGCTGACGCCACACCTCGTCCATCACTGAGGTTAGTCAGAAAGAGAGGTCAGTACAGGGGATCACTCCACCACAGGCACAGATGGTCACACAGCAACACACACACACACGGTGTGAAGCGTTGACCCACGCTAGCATGTATACATTGTCACCAGCCACTTACACTCCTGTGAGAGACCGAGGTTGATCATCTGTGGGGTGATTGTGGAGGTGATGTTGAGGTTACCCAACATATCCTCGAGGGATTTGTCGCTTTTGACCGGTGAATTGTTGTTGGAGTACTGGTCCTCTTGTCTGGAGAAAAACATAGACGAGACGAGAGAAATCAGTGGCCGTGATTGGAGCAATGACAGACCTGTTATTAACGGAACCCAAAATAGCATCAAAGGGGACCAGCATCTACTTGCAAAAAGCAATTTAGTGAAATTGGTGGGATAACGCATTCAGCAAAATGTGTTTTCAATTTCCTACTGTCCACCGCTTTGGGTTTTGTTAAAAACAGGACTTTATACATAGAACTCAATTTGTGGTGCAATCATAGTTTGCCTGAAGAGTCTGTTTTAATTTTGAAAATATAAGTGTTCAGCTAAACCTGGAGCTGTGGGCTTA
The DNA here is from genome assembly GCA_016801125.1 of Novumbra hubbsi. NCBI lineage: Eukaryota > Metazoa > Chordata > Actinopteri > Esociformes > Umbridae > Novumbra > Novumbra hubbsi. The sequence goes on along the minus strand of JACXGK010001593.1, from coordinate 12,981 downwards.
CGGCTCTGAGTTCACAATAACAGCCTAGTTCACACTCCGTACTCTAATTATCTACACCAGGAGTAGTGAGCCGTCCCCAATGTAGCACCAGAGAGATCCCGCATGAAAGACATTTTTTATGCATAGGTCAAAGTGTAAAGCCCAAGTCCAGACGTACTTGTAATAATTTATAGATTTCATATAAATGGTAGATAAATGTTAAATACATTATTTCATGTACGTTGTACTCGGTTTTATCACAGCTAGCAGCAGAATGCTGAATGTCTAACAGGGGATCCAGGGGATGATATAGATATAGATTATTACAATTATCATTAATATCATTATTACTATTAATACAAATGCTATTACATTGCTTGAATCTTTTTTGGTCCAAGCCTTTAAAACAGGGGGAGGGGGGGGCATGATTTGGAGAATTACATTTCAGTTAACTGACGTTCACTGGTCTTCCACACAGATTACTTATCAACTAGGGATCTATTGGTTATTTTTATTTTGTAACACTGTTGATTTCCTTTTATCACATCACGCTTGCATTCAGCTGAGTCAGTCGTTCCACAACTGAGAGCATGCAAGGTAAATATCAGCTGATTGCAGCTGTGGCTTTCAATGCGTCTGACTGCAGGCAAGACCTTACAATGTTTACATTTAGTTTGGATTAGTCAGTTCCAACAGAGTGGTTTTAGACCTCATGTTCTATTGTATTGTAGACCTATTGTATAATCTGCCAACACTCCTGGCCTCTGCAGGACATTGATTCCATTGATAAGTTTGTCAAGAGTATACTGTAAACTCAGGCCTTTGTGTCGCGGTATACCAAAATATATTGTACATTACATAATGGAGTTCAGGAGGAAGGCCCACTGTCCCAGACTTTGTAAAGCCCTGATCTACACTTTCATGTCAGTGAGACAGATTGGAGGCGACAAGCTTTCATGACTACAGCCCTAGGCTGTCACTCAGGATGGCGACACATGTTAGAGGAAGAACAGAGGACTAAGACCTGTAGCCACTGATATCCTCACAACACTTCCTTTCTCCTGTGGAACTCAGTCTACTTTAGCAATTATTCAGAGCAAAATGTTATTTACAACAGCAAAGTAATATGGTTCAACTCCAAAGGGCAAAATAAAAAAAACAGAACAGCGATAGAAAACCGTGACATCCATCTTTCACCTCAAGATCATAATACTATTTTTCATAACTACATGTTTTTATCTTAAAATCAAACACTAGCTTTGTAACCTCCTAAAACTGTGCTTTTGTCCGGAGAGAAAACTTTTCAAAAGAAACAGGAAGCAGTTAGGAACTGGTTCCGGAACATTACCACGATCATAGGAAAGGAGCGCCTTGATTGGACAACAACTAAGGACCTGCCAGGTCACAAAGGTTGATACTCAAAGGCAACACATGAGTCCTCATTTTAAGTCATCCAGACATAATCTTAAGCCCTGTGGAATTTGTTTTGTAGCCCTCAGAAAAACTCATCCATAATAAATCTGCAATTCAGGAAGGATTATGAAACACATCAACTCGGCGGTCGGTACCGTTTAAGAGGGGGGCCGCGGCCGTTCTGATGTGTGCTTGGCGAGTCGTATCCGGAGTTCATGGTATTGCCGCCGGTCACGTGGGAGCTGGTGCTACCGGACGGAACCGGGACAAACCGGTACAGACTGCAGCTACTATCCTCAAAGGTGGCACGACTCTTGTCCCTATTCCTAAACACCTTGGTGCCCACGGCCTCGAACACCCGCGAGTCCATCAGGGCCTGGCAGAGGCGTACGGCCTTGGAGCGCGGCACCTCGGCGGCACCGCAGAAGCGGGACTGGATGACGTGAGCCAGAACCACATCGACGGCCTCCGACCCCAGGAAGCAGTCATGGTGGGTTCTGAGGTTGTGGCGCCGTCGCTTGACCTCCACCCGCTGCTGGAGGTTGGCGATGATGCTGCTCCAGATGTAGGTGGCCCGGAATGGCTTTCCGGCCATGCCCTGCTCTCCTGGAGGGAGGAACAGGACGGCGGGAGAGAGGAGGATCGGGGATTAGCAGGGGGGAACAGGCGGGCACATTTGTCCCAGACACTCGGGTATTGTTGCAACGGTACGGAAAACGCTCAGCCAAAAACAACAGCCCACGACCTGGGCAGTACAACATCTATGGGCCCAATGCTCTCGGGGGAACATCAGTGGGATGGACACAGATGCACAGACACACACGCGTTGTAGACAACTACATAGTGGTTCTGTTGTCATTAGAATGAATCATCATCATCATCACGCATTCATTGTTTCTACTCTTTCCCCCCCTAATATTGCCATGCAGGATCCGGGAGGTAACAACTTAAGGGCCGTTTGGCTTCTGCATCCTGCGCACATGAAAGAAATAACCTCAAATACACACACGGTTACACTCTTAGAAGCCCTTCAATCACAACGTGAAGATAATGACCCACCCCTATTAATCCTTATAAAGCACACACACACTCAAAATGGTTATCCGCCCCAGTCCCTCTTCATCCAACTTTGACACAATGATCATCTTGTCAGCCTCATCTCCAGGGCTCTCAGCCTACTCTTTCCTACTTCTCCTCTCAATAGGGTGGGTCTTAAACCTTACACACACACACACACACGAGGCTAATCATTTTAAACATATAAAACCTTCTGTAATCTTCACATGCAGATACAATTACACACAGACATACAGCAAACCTCACTTCTCAGGCCAAACACACTGTGCATCAATGGATGGCGATACTTTTGACTGCAGCACTGACAATAATTGGCTACGCCATAAAGAGTCTGTTTTTCTGATGTCACCCGCCGCAAAGTCCCTGAGCAAAGGGAGGGTTCAGGGGGGTGGGGGTTCAGGGGGAGGGCGGCAGGTCTCAGGGGGAGGGGTTCTCACTGAGATGAAAAGGAAGCACAGCTTGTCCACCTCTCTGCTGTCATTGACACTGGTTTTGCTGGTGGTTATAAAAGGGAAAGAGATGCGTGTGTGTGTGTGTCATTGGTCTGTGTGAGGCTGGCTCCCATGTATACCCCGGCGGGAACCATTTAAAGCCTGGTAATGTTAGTGTACGTTAGTGTAGATCCCAGGGAGGAGCTAAGAAGCTGTGGACCAATGGCTTTCTCACAGCCAGACTACACAAAAGAGCCTCCTGACCCATAACCACACCACCAGCTCCGGTACACTCTTGGTGATTCACCAGACGGGCAGGGTGAAGCTGCTCTTACACTGGGTTAATGTAGAGATGTCAAGGGTCTCATCTGATCCCAGATCTGTATCAAAATGCAGCTTCACTTAGTGCTCTTTCAGACGGGGGAAATGTGTGAACCATTATCTCTGTGAATCACATTTCATATTTTGTCCCCTCGACATCTCAAACCTGGTTTTACTCTATCGATGGCTCTCAGCCCAGAACACGTCCTGAAGCCTGAAGGAAGGTTTCGCATAAAATAAATGTAGCCTGTGAACTACTGTGTAAAAGGCACTGTCCAATCACTACAGGTGTCTTGACTGGAATCTTCAAAGAACAAGATCGGTGCCTTACATAACCACTACATTTGCACATGACCGATCCAAAAACAAAATCATTGATCAAAAGGACAGGTTACATGATTTCAAAATGAAATATGTGACGTTAACAAGAACAACATGAGACACAGTGATAACAATGTAGCTAACAAAAGCCAAATACACGCAGTCTTGAAAAAAAAGAATTAGTTTAAATACAATAACAGAGGATTAGAAAACATGAACTGCTTAATACCCCGTTAATGGATAGATGACAGTAAACTGCATTAGGTTGGAATCCTCGATTTTGAGGGTTAAACAAGTGGTATTATGAGGGTGGTATTATGAGGGTGACCATATGTGAAAACCATCTGGGAAGCCAGGCACAGTAATCCAGATCTAAAGTGTCAGCAGCACTGAGGTTGCAGAGGTCACAGATAACTACAATAAAAGAATCTCAACGCACTCTCTGAAAAGTCATTGGGCAGCGACGGGCCCAACAGAACAGCTTTAATATGCAAAGGCTTAGATTCTGGCTTGGTGTCTGAAACTCCCCCTCAAAATCTCTCTAACCTTTGCAAAAGGTCCCAATGCTCCAAATAAAACATCAGCAAGTAAAGCGCTCCCAAGAGAGCCACAACAATCGCCCTCTTTGGAAGAGTCTTCTCCTAACCAGGGTTTACAAAATAAAGGTCAATTGGCCCTTCCCACCACACATGACCCTATGATGGGAAGTTAATGGTTCATGGAAACAGACCTGCGTGGAAGCACGTGCTTACCCAGTCCCTCGGTTAATTAAGGGTTCCCTTTAGGTATCAGTTACCTATATGACACACAACAAACACCAATCAATGCTGCTAATGGTAATGACTCTGTCTCCTCCGTTCGAAACTTGTTGCCATAACCCAAATTATTAAAAATGATGACCCCCTCAGGCATGGCTTCCGTGGCGTTCATATTTGTGAGTTCAGACGAGTCACAGCACGTAGAGCCCTGAAGAAAATGCGAATGTAAATCTAAAAGCCATGCAGAGTTGGAATTTGAATCTAAATACCTCCCTGCAGGTTATGCCTGACCTATAGCCTCAAAGAGCTGAGAACTAATGTTAGCGGTTCTTTCGTAGAAGAAATATCTTCACAGTGGACTAATAATGTATCAATGACAGGCTCCCAAATATACTGATTATAAAATGTAGCCATACTATTACATTGTAAATTAACCGATAATTATGCTGTTTAACAATACAGGCTTATAGAACAACAACCTAATTTTACTGTTATCAATCTGAAAGGCAAGCTACAGTTAGGAAGATCGGCTGCATAGCCCATAAACTGTGTTGAACTTACATAATATATAGCTAAAGCACAGCAACAAACGAAACAAAAGATGAAAACAGTTGTCAATCAATAATAAATGAATAAACTAATAAAAAGTTATTACGGATAAAATGCATTTCAAGCCTACCTCTTGGTTTGTGCAGCATGAAAGACTATCCGGTCCGCTAAACCGTTCTTCTCGGTATCGTTTGACTTGTAACTGTTCTTTTGATATTTTTTAATTCCCTTTTCGCACCACAATGACGCTGCTGCAGGGTCAACATCGAAACCACCTCCCTCTTAATACATGATTTAGGACGCGCGAATAACACAGACAACGCCTCCATACTCATTTACATGATAGAAGGCAAAATACTTTTCTAAACCTTTATTGCGCGCGGGAACTCACGCACACAAAAACAAACACTTCTGAGGACACATTTTCTTCCCTTAACCCTAACCTAAATCTTATCTTAAACATTCATCCAGAAGCCAAGATTCTAACTCTAAACCGGTTTAGGGTTTACTTAAACACAAAGCCCGATATATCGGTGTACATAGTGTTAGCAGTAAAAATATACATGTAATAATCTGTGTTAAAAACAAGGTCAGCAGTTGAACAAGTATACAGTATACAAAGAACATTTAGGCTATGGAGGACATTGACCTATTCCACAGACCTTAAAAGATAACATTCAACTGACATTGAAATGTTCATTTCTTTTCTTTGAGAAAAAAAAAGTACATTCATGAATGTGAAACTTGGCCAAAATAATGCAACTGATGACAATCAATATCTTAATTTTACTGAATGACATGAGTTAAAAGAAAATGCAACCAAAATATCTTTAGAAAGTCAACATGTAGTCATTATCAATGTTATGGGCAATGTATACTCCAAAAAAGTGTCAAAATGAACATAATGTTTCTGTTGACAAACGCATATTGTTATTGTAAACATGTTCTTCCTACTTGAGTCAACAGGGGCTTTAGCAAGTTCTGAGGCTAAAATAAAGTTGGACAAGTAAAGACTGACAAATTATCATTGCCAATGTCTTCCACTTATTATAAGCTTCCATGCAATGTTATTACCCTCTTTACTAATTTTCAAATTAGTTGTTCTTATTCGTCTAATTCAAAAATTCCCAAGACTCTTATTCTCGCACCAAACTGACACAGCTGATTCAACTAGTCAACTAATTATCAGACTCTCGTTGAGTTGTATCGAGTGGGCTGGTCGAGGGTGCTGTTGGGGAGGGGGGATTGACACCTGCAACCTTCAATGTTCTCACACACGAGGAAGAATAAACAAGTCACTGAAATAATTAGATGAAGTGCACACTTGTTTTTATTACCAAGTCACCAGGGTAACACTTCCCCTGCACTTACAAGTGTGACTCTTTTTTCCTTCCTGCTCGGGGCTGGGAGGGAACGCTCCAACCTGTAGCAGTACAATTTAGAATTCATGTCCACCCACATTTCTCAGTCAATCATGTTCAAGGAAATAATTATTGTGGCAATTCACAGAGGTCACACCCCTTTTTAGCAGTGATTTAATTTGTTGATTGACCTGGAGATCCTACTCATGAGTTCTCCTTAAAGGGGATATACCATCTGCGACCATTGAAATTGTCCTGAGGCATATACTACGATGCTGGCTTTGGGGTTATCTTCAGGTTGAACCCAGGGCTGTCAATGATAATTTTTTTATTTGGTGCCTAGACCGCTTAACACTACTAGGGTTGCAACTACAAGAATACAGCAAACATTGTCTTACATGCTATAAGAATCAGATCTAGTTGTGCCTTGGAATTGCAAATGGAGGATTCTTTTATAATAGAAAATTAAATTTGTATTATTTCCATTAAAAATCATTATTTCTATGCTTGTCATTGACTATATGTTCTATGAATTTAGTTATATTTTATGTATTTTTTCATAGAAAGGAAAGGCAGTGACCCCAAACGTTTGAACAGTAGTGTATATTTATACATTGTATACAATTGGGCGATTAATTGAATTCCATTACAAATCCACAAAATGACTTCAAAGAATCTTTCGTTTACTGAAAAACTTAAAAAAATGAGAGTAATTAAATATAATCGAATTCCACATAACTAATTGACTTGAGGTTTCCCAACAAATTCTCGCCTTTGTTTCAAAATGGATCATGTGTTCACAAGATTTTTACGATGAGTTGCTATACCTGTAAAGATGAATGGTTCTCTCAATAATACCTCATCACACAAACATGCAACCCAGTGAGCTTTTTCAGAATACCATTAGTGTGATTCAAATAAAAAAAAAAAATGGTATCTCCTAGTCTCATGAAAGGAGTCATACACTGCAATGCAGTTATGGTATGAAGTTCACCTTAGCTGCTAATCACCCTGCCTATTTCTTTAATGACTCATTTTAAATCACTGAAGAACATTTACCCTGCTGGTTTTTATTTGGCTATGATATCACAAAGGCAAATATTTTAAATGGCATGGCTGGAGCTGAGGTTGGCTACTGTCTCTAGACTCCACTGCCCCCCCCCCTTCCTCTCATAACCTCACCTGGATAAACATACAATACAAAACCACTGATAGCAGGGCAGCTGATAGCCACCACTACTTTTATCCTACCGGGGGTAACAGGATCCTGCACAACATAATGTTACCCAGCTCGTTGTGTTTTCAACGGTAAGGACATTTCCTTTTTCTTGCTGAGGAACATTAAAGAACAAGGGAAATGGAGGAGAAATGAAGATTAAAAGTCAAGTCCTTACTCTCAGATATGTGTTATTGTCACGTAACCGATTCCTGGGTCTTTGGCTCAATGTATATCCTCCTTCTCTTCTAGGTAACCCTAACCTTACTGTAAACGGGGGTTAAAGGTCAGGTCTCGTTAACCAACAGAGAGGAAAAGCAGGACATATTTCCAGTGCAGGGAATCAGCCATCATGATGAGCTATTCAAAACGTAGCCCCTGTGTTTTCACTGCTTAGTAAACACAGAGAACACATGCATGCAGGCACCCACTGAGCACGCAGAACAAACACTCCCACAGAAGCCACAAGTCCCAATTTGAAGACATAAACTCAAGTGGGTGCCTCATCAAGGTATGCAGTCATCCGGTATCCTGAAAGAATGGCTCAATACGAAGATTCATTTCCCAAGCATTCCCTTCACATGCAGGCCAGAAGTCCACACATTTTCAAAGCCCACATTAAAAGTCACCCAGTCAGGATTCCCAGACCCTGTAACCAAATGCAGGTATCGGGTCTGTGTGAACGATTCCCTGCTTTATGTCAGTTAACCCCTCCATATGTTGATATGCAAACAGCCTGCATGGTTTAATATCCCCTTACTCACCACCCCTCCCTAATGAGCAGTCAGCTGCTGATTTGTCTACATGATGTATACCCGCAACAAAGTGGTCAATTGGAGCTGTTTGAATGGGGATTGCATAAACATTGCTTTATATTTTTTGAGACAATACATCATGACCTGTTTGAAGGAATGTAGACACAGTGGTGGGATGAATGAGGAATGCAACTGTTTTAGTAGGATACCGGTTTGACCACATTCTCTGGTGTGTGTGTGTGTGTGTGTGTGCGTCAGAGAGCAGGAGAGACAGAGAGAGGGTGTGTGTTATGTATCGGTGCACTTGCTCCCCCGGAGACAGTGAAATTGTTATTTTCTTACTGCTTATGAATATAATATAGCGTCAGAGAGTGACAGAAAATACGCATCTACTTAAGTCAATATACAGCTCTGGAATAAATTAGGAGACCAATTTACCTTTTTCTTTCCTTTCCAACAAAGTTGACCAAAGGTTCACCATGTACAGATATACAGCTCTATCTAGGTAGTAGAGACACTAGTTGCAAATGGAATGCTGCATAAACAAACTCTCTCCTACTGTGAGAACTGGCAATAGTTCTGATGACAATTAAGGATAGAGGAAACAGAAGGTAAAGGCAGATGTGATAGTTTGAGACACAAAATGTCAGACATTCTCTGAAACAGTCTGCAGTGTGTGTGTGTGTGTGGGGGGGGGTCCACAATTACAGCATAAAGTACTTCCCTGATAGCCCCTAACAATAAAACACTTTGTAAAATGCCTATGAACAAGGGGATACCAACTGCTCCACAGTATAACTACCCACTTGAAAGCTGAAAAGTCACAACTGGGGTACAATGTTGTCAAATGGTCCTAGTCAAATGCTTGTGAAATGCTCCACAACTCATGAAACCAGCAGAACTCAGGGCACGATGTCCAAACACTCTCTCTCTCATGTCCCCATCTACATTGGTCGAGGCCAGACTAACAGTTCATCTCCAGTCAAAAAACATTGTTGTCTCAACTTCCACAGGTATATCCACAGTTCCACACTGACAGCACACAAGAATGACACGAGAGTATACCATCACCAGTGAATACAATCTACTTCTTATTATTAGGCCATTTCAGGATGTACTGGATCAAATGATCACTTGTTTAAAATCAGTAGAATTGGCTAGCAAAAGACCCCCTCCCCACTATCTATATTGGCCTAATAAGGTATTTTCGTATGAACGTATACAGTACTTCCACCACTACAGGTACACACTGTACCTGTACTTCCACCACGTTAAGTACTCAGCTCGGTATACTGTAATGACAGATCACATCCAAACAAAAACAGTATATAACACAACACACCTGTTATAAAACAAACCAGACCCACGAACTTACCAAAGGTGGTAGCAGGACGGTAATACTACGGTTAGAAGATAATACTTGGAGCGGTGTCTTAAAGCCTGAAGCATAAGAAACCTCCACAGAAACAGGTTTCACTGCTCTCCTTCCGCTTGTTTACAACTGGTGCTAACTTTAGCCCTTTGTCCTAAGCCCTGCACTGAATGTCCACACATTTAGACGACTGTAGATGATTAAAAAACTGGAATATGATCAAATCTTTCTGACAACTTCCAGATCTGGAACGTCCCACAATTGAAACAATTGTTACACCGTCCATCAACATCTTTTGTTTAATGTGCATAATTGAACTTATATATTCCTTATATGTAATTTGATTCAGTTAATTTGCAAACAGGGAAGTAGACAAGGCTTAAATCACACACACAAATACATTAACACACTCCTTGTCCACACCATCTCTTTCACACGTGCCCACACACACACACACTACACCAAAGAACAATGACAGAACTAGTCCCACAAGGTCAAATTAGTGTTTACTTTACTCTGTCTCTTCCTGTACCAGGAGAGCGTACCAACATTTCTCCCCCTTACTCTCCCCTACAGATTAATCAGCCGTGTAATGTCAACGTGGAATGACCGCTTCCACCAGGGCTAACGATGACGTGGTAACCAACTCAGTTGCTGAGCGTTCCCAGCATAATAGGTGGACCTCATTCTACATCCCTGTTTAGTGTGAAAACAGTTCAGCACCGTGGACGTCACCGCTTCTGGACAACACGAGGAAGTCTCTTCTCCGCTCGGCTGCAGTGTTCCCATGACACAGGGGGTGGGCGACATGGGACATCATCAGGCAGGCATCTCCATGAAAACAACCCCCCCGCTGCCCTGAAGACCTAGATAACAGCCCAGTGTCAGCCAGTCTAGGGGGTTCCCACCCAGTTCACCTCCCACATGTTCAACTATGCATCAATATTCATATGCTTCGCTGCTGTATTCCGAGACGGGCGTTGGTGTTCTGCTGGCGATGGCCGCGCAGGAATCCCCGAACGCAGCCCACCGCGGCTCCAGGGGACAGAGCCCTCGTTCATGGGGCCAGGGTCGGAACACAGGGGCACCCTTGTTTCTCGGGAGGGTACATGGAGGTTTCTTCGCATCGTGGTCGCCCGGACAATCATATATTTTATTCTACAGGCCGCTGGAGCTTGGCGGAGCCCAGGGCACCATGTCAGACGTCCATTGTTAGAGGGAAGAGTCTGGTCATGAGACGACAGCGGGCGAACCGCCGGGCAAGTCTGACCTTCTGGTCTCGGGGTGGAACATTTACCATCGCAGTCATGGAGCATAAACTCGTATCCAGACACGCTTCGCCTCCAGACACATTCATTTAAAAGACAGGCAGATGGGCTTACAGTCAGTACACCTTCATTACTGATGCAGCAGGAGAAAAGAACCAAACTCCCAAGAACGCGTATATGAAGGCAACGATGGTGTGGGGAGGGGGACATCAGTCACATACCGGACCAACAGACAGAGACCAACAGCACACTCCCCTTTCCTCGGATTCCCCCTCCCTGATTCGCTCGGAAACCTCAGGGAGGGACCAAGGGTGTTGTTTGTATGCAAGCAGCACCAGTCCTCAACCGTAGGTTATCGCATGAGAGTCGTTTAATGAACAAACAGGGCTTAAACACTAACAGGCCTTTTCCCCAGTGTGGTTCAGGAAGTTCCCAGGGGGAAAAGTGCCGCTCTTCAACCGCGGTTTGACTCAATTCACCTCCGTGGTAGAAAGCGGAAGACAACTAGGAACAAGGCACAATGGTTTTGCAACCACGCTTATTCAACCGTAGGAGGACTAACACAACCATGGTCATGTCTTATAGAAGCACACAAAATCTCTTGGACCTGGTACATAAAACGCCAAAGCAAAGTCCAGTAAGAGAGCATCACCATGATGGAAGTAAACAGACAAACCAGGAGATTAATTAAATCACCTCCATAACCATGTTTAGTAGGAAATTTATTTGTACATATCAGAAAAATAATCGCAGTGTGTAACACAGCTACACTTGAAAAGCAAAAACTATTCAAATGCTGTTTGTATGAATCTGTTTAAAATTGAGGCAAACCTGCATTAAAGAAAAAAAAATCTTAAGATATATATATATTTATATATAGTATACAATATGTAATTGACATATAAACGTATATAGGGAATCTTCTCTGAAATACAATGAAAAGTGCATTACAAAGTGTAATGAACATAAAAGAATTATGATCACAATAATTTCTTCTGTGAAAAATACATCTATTACAGAGATAAAATGTATGTCGGTAAAGAAAAACAGATTATAAAGGCATTTTTGTTTTGTTGTTGTAGTTGTTTTTACCCCAAACACAATAGTTAAGGTAACATTTCATTACAGTAAAATATCACAAAAGCAGTATAAGAATTGCACCAACTCCGTGTTTAGATCCATAACTTGTCATAAGAAAAGGAGTTTTTTAAGCACAAAAGGTAAGTATCTATATTATATCAAATTCCTCAGGGAAGAATTTCTGTGACAAAACTGCTCTTTTTACAAAATGTACATTATATATAAATTTGGCGCTCCATTGTGAGAAAATGTTTGACATATATATCTATGTATATATTTATATAATAATCCCCCGTCTTATTTAATCAGCACATTTCTGACCAAGGCTGGCTGAGGGGAATCAAGGCTTTCTGATTGGCTGTCCTCTACTTCTAAACTCTATCTAGTGCATGCTCATTGGTTGCAATCTGTCATGATTTGCAAAACAAAAAATAAAATAAACGACATCACACAAATAAAGAAGTACATGAAAAGGTCCTCTAGCAGTAGGCTAGTTCTTTTTTTTTTTTTATATATATATATATATATATATATATATATATATATATATATATATATATATATATATAAAAACTCTAAAACCCAGAGTGCTAACTGTGGTTTCTAAACAATCCAGCCAATCAGGTTGTCCTCAAATGCGGGACTGTCCTCTTTTAATTGTGGTGACAGTGCTCATGTTCACCCATTTCTGATTCCTTTGTTGATCCAGTTAGTGCTTTAAACAGGAGCAAAGGAAGTCAATGCTCTTTGTACGCCATCACTCTCCCTCTTTCTTTCCATCCATAAGAGAGAAGACGAGCAGACCTCTTTCTCTCTCAATCTCTCTCTCTCTCGGTGCTAGAGGCAGGCCTCTCCCTCGATGTCTCAACCCATGCTATAGTGTTGGAAATAAATGATAGGAAAGCCTCCCTCTGGTACCATGCTATAGACTGGCCTCCCTCTGGTACCATGCTATAGACTGGCCTCCCTCTGGTACCATGCTATAGACTGGCCTCCCTCTCCCTCTGGTACCGTGCTATAGACTGGCCTCACTCTTCCTCTGGTACCGTGCTATAGACTGGCCTCCCTCTGCCTCTGGTA